>JADGIZ010000597.1:0-11356 GCA_027604665.1 Polyrhizophydium stewartii
GGCAGCGGCTGCCCGAAGGCGCCAGCAGGAGGCGGCGTCGGCTCCGTGTCGCCCCGCGGGCGGCCTCGACCGCCGCAGCGCCTGTGGCGGCGGCGGCGGCGGCGGCGGCTGAGGCGGCGGCGGCTGAGGCGGCGACGCATCGGCAGCCGCCGCACCGGCAGGCACCGCGCTGCAACGAGCCCGAACGCCTCGGCCGCTGTCGCCCATCGCCCACCTCCCGCGTGTGGCGCATCCCTCCGCGGCCGCCTCTCCCGCCGCCTGCTGCCACCCACATGGCCCGCACTGAGGCTTTGGTGCCTGTCCATGCACGCCGCAGAGCCCTTGCACCGCCCCGCCCCCTCGACACACTCCCGAGCCTGCGTCGCTTGTCCCTCCGCCGATGGACCTCTGCGGCTGTGATGCTGACCCTCGCCTGCGACTTGCGAATGCAGTCCGCCCTCACGATCCAGTTCATTCAGTCACAGTTTGTCGACGAGTACGACCCGACAATAGAGGACTCGTACCGCAAGCAGTGCGTGATCGACCAGGAGACGGCGCTGCTGGATGTGCTCGACACGGCCGGCCAGGAGGAGTACTCGGCCATGCGTGAGCAGTACATGCGCTCGGGCGAGGGCTTCCTGCTCGTGTACTCGATCACGTCGCGGTCATCGTTCGAGGAGGTCCAGACCTTCTACCAGCAGATCCTGCGCGTCAAGGACCGCGACTGGATCCCCATGGTGCTTGTCGGCAACAAGTGCGATCTCGAGTCGGAGCGCGTTGTCTCGACACACGACGGCCGCGAGCTCGCACGCAACATGCGCTGCAAGTTTGTCGAGTCGTCTGCGCGCCACCGCATCAACGTCGACGAGGCGTACTACCTGCTCGTGCGCTCCATCCGTGACGAGAACAAGCGGGCGTCGGTGGCGGATATGACCGACAGGAACAAGAAGCCCAAGAAGAAGATCAAGTGCCTGGTCATGTAATGCCCATCCATCTTCTTGGCCGCCGCTGCCTGCCCGTCGGGCCACCATGGGCACGTTGCCTCGCTCATCTGCTGCCGGAACCAAGCTGCCTCACGCGCTGCGCCAGATCCTCTCTCTCTCCTCTTGCTTTCCTCATTCTCCCGCCTGCCCACATAGCTCCGACATACGCTGCCATCTTCTACCCGCTTCCTCTCCTCTCTTCTCGCTCTCCCATTCTCTCTCTCTCTCTCTCTCTCTCTCGCTCTTACTCTCACGCGCGCCATCCGACACTGCAAGCGCGCTGGTCTTTGCGCGTCCCGGCCCGCTCATTGTCCGACCCCCGCCACGTCCTGCTATCCGTTGTCCTTTTTTTCGACCGCAATGCCGCCGCCGGCCGCCTCGCTTGCTCCAAGCCAACTCTTCCGGGTCGGCTCGCTTGTCGTCGCGATCTTCCATGCCGCAAGCGCCAGCCACCGCCTCGGCTTGTCCGGCTTCCACGTCCGCTTGCTGTGCAGGCGCTCTTTGTGTTCCTCCGCGTGCCCAACAACCCCGCCATCGGCCTCCCGCCACCTGTCCCACCTGCAAAGGCCTTGCACCGCGCCCATCTCCTGCTCGATTCGTCCACGTCTGACGCCACCGCCGCCCTCTTTCCGTTCCGCCGCAGCTGTCAACTGCCTTGCCCATGCCTTACCGACGTCCCCCCCACCTTCCCCCGCCGGTAACATCCTCATCGCAAAATGAGACGAAATCTACTTTAGCGAGCGTGCCCACCTTGTCTCCCAGTCTTTCTCTGCATCTTGGTGTGATTTCAGCCGAGCTCGAGAAGAAAAAACCGTGCTCCGGATCGCGTTTTCCGTCTCGAAAAAAAAGTCTTCAATCCACAACATGGCCTTTGGTGCGCACACGCCTGTTTTTTGCCGACCGCGCACGGCACGCACCAGCGACGCACGCGGGGAGCCAAAGCGCGTCGAGCGAGACGCACAGGCTCCCCTGTGCCTCTTCGCGGCCGTCTGCGGCTCCCCCCCCCGCTGCGTGCTGCATGCCGCATCCGTCTGCCCGAGCTGACGACGACTGGGGGTTTTTTTTTTCTTTTTTCGGCACGCTGGCAACGGCGACACCGCCGACTCTAACGAACGGCTGCGGCCCGCGCGACGGCGGCAATGCGGGGGCGATGGGCGAGCAGAGCGCGGCGGACGTGGCGGCGGCGGTCGTGGTGGCGGTCGCGGCGGTGGCGCGATGCGCGGTGGTCGCGGCGGCGGTCGCGGTGGTGCCGTCTCCAAGTTTGGCGGCGGCGACCGCGGTGGCCGCGGCGGCGGCCGCGGTGGTGGTGGCCGCGGCGGCGCGCGGGGCCGTGGCGGCCGTGGTGGTGCGCGCGGCGGCGCGGGCGGCGCCAAGGGCGGCTCCAAGGTCGTCATCAAGCCCCATCGCCACGAGGGCGTGTTCATCGCCTCGGGCAAGGAGGACATGCTCTGCACAAAGAACCTCGTCCCGGGCGAGTCTGTCTACGGCGAGAAGCGCATCTCGGTCGACGTGAGTGGACTGCGGCTCCCTGCCTCATCGCAGATCTGTGGTTGATCTCTGCTCTCGTGTGCTGCATGCTGACGCCGCGGTGGTCTGTCTCGTCATATCACCTCGCAACGAACAGAACCCCGACGGCACCAAGACAGAGTACCGCGTCTGGAACCCGTTCCGGTCAAAGCTGGCGGCAGGCATCCTCGGCGGCCTCGACAACATCCACATTGCGCCCGGCAAGAAGGTCCTGTACCTTGGCGCGGCCAGCGGCACGTCGGTGTCGCACGTTGCCGACATTGTCGGCCCCACTGGCCTGGTGTATGCGGTCGAGTTCTCTCACCGCCCGGGCCGCGACCTGATCAACATGGCCAAGAAGCGCACCAACGTCATCCCGATTGTCGAGGACGCGCGCCACCCGCACAAGTACCGCATGCTCATTGGCATGGTCGACGTGGTGTTTGCCGACGTGGCGCAGCCTGACCAGGCGCGCATCATCACGCTCAACTCGCACCTGTTCCTCAAGAACGGCGGCCATGTGGTCATCTCGATCAAGGCAAACTGTATCGACTCGACCGTCGACGCGGCCACGGTGTTTGCCCGCGAGGTCAAGAAGCTGCAGGAGGACAAGGTCAAGCCGCAGGAGCAGCTGACGCTCGAGCCCTACGAGCGCGACCACGCCATCGTCGTGGGCCAGTACCGGGCGCCCAAGAAGGCCAAGGCGTAAAACGAACGCTGGCGCTGGTCTCGATAATTCCGCGATGCTCTTGCCGCCACGTTGTCCTTTGCCTCCCCCCACTCTCTCCCCCTTCTCGCTTGCCTCCTCTCGGGGCACTCTGTTTTTGTGGCATCGGCTGCGTGGCGACGTGCATGCGGGCTCGTAAGGTTCGGCTGGTTCGACCAGTCCATAAGGAGAAACAAAAGTGTGTTTGGCGGGTTATTTTGGTCCTTTGTGCCTGGATGCGTCCAACCAGTCTCTGCCCCCCCCCCCGCCGGACAGGACCTCGCGCCGCACCAAATGTCATGGGGGCGAGACAGAATCTTTGTTGTTCAGTGTTGAGCGCAGCATCGCATCATGCCACGGTCCCGTCAGACCTTGAGCCCAGCGACGCCGGCCGTGACCTGCACGGCGAGCCCCAAGCTGCGAGTCAGCAACACACGTTCCACAAACAAACATCACGCTGCAAAGAGCTGCACGCAGAGACGCACCTTGGCGGCGCCGGGGGTCACAAACGGGAAGAACTCCTTGCCGCCCATGTACTTGCGCAGCACCTCGGGCACAACCACGCCCGTCTCGGTCTGGTAGTTCTCGAGGATGCAGCAGATGGTGCGCTCCGTCGCCGTGAGCGTGGCGTTGAGGCAGTGCACGTACCGCTTGGTCTGGTCGTTGGCCTGCAGAGGCAGCCCAACATACACACACAAACACAATCGTCAGCCCTCTGTCCAAGCACAACTCATGTGCATAACCAAGGCACGCCCGCAAAAGTGCACACAAACACACACGCACCTTCTTTGCGCCGAACCGGATCTCGAGCTCGCGGCTCTGGTAGTCGGTGCAGTTCGAGGCCGACACAAGCTCCTTGTACGTGCCCTGGAAGGGGAACCAGGCCTCGAGGTCATACTTTTTCGCAGCCGCGTTGTTGAGCGCGCCAGACACAATCGAGACAACATGGTACGGCAGGCCCAGACTCTGGTAAAACTCCTTGGACACCGCAATCATCGACTCGAGCATCTCCCAGCTGTGGTCCGGGTGCGTGAGCACAAACTGCTCCACCTTTTCAAACTGGTGCACGCGGAAGATGCCCCAGGTGTCGCGGCCGTGCGCGCCAGCCTCCTTGCGGAAGCACGTCGACTGGCCGGCGTACCTGTGCGGCAACAGCGTCCGTCACCGCCGTCACCGACCGGGGGGGGGCAACGATTGCATTCGCAGCGTCAGCATCGCAAGCACGAGGCAAGAGCACACCACGCTGATCCGCAGGCAGGCAGCACGCACTTCTTGGGCAGCTCGCTGGCGTCAGCGAACCACTCGCCGGCATGGAACGCGCTGATGGGCTGCTCCGAGGTGGCGATCATGTACTTGTGGTCGCCGTCCTCGCCCTGCACCGAGTACAGCGCCTCGTCAAACTCCTCCAGCTGTGCCGTCTTGGCCATGATCTCGCGCTTCATGAAAAACGGCGTCCACAGCTTGGTGTAGCCGTGCTGCTCGAGAAAGTCGAGGCCATAGTGCATCAGCGCCAAGTTCAGGTCGACACCGGGGCCCGTGAGGAAGTATCCACGGTGGCCGGCCACGTTGCTGCCGCGCACGGGGTCGTAGCCGCCAATGCGCTCCAGAACCTCGTGGTGGCTGAGCAGACCAGGCACGCCCTTGCCGTCCTTGACGAGCGCCGCGCGACGCGCGAGCTCGGCCTCCTCGGTGCGGCCCTCGGGCCACCACAGCTCGAGCACGGCATTGTCGTCCTCGTTGGTCGAGTCCACGACGCTGTCGTGCACCAGGTTGCCAATCAGGCGCAGCTTGCGCTGCAGCGCACGCTCCTTCTCGTTCGCGGCCTCGTTGAGCTCCTCCTTGAGCTTGATCAGCTTCTCCTTCTCGTCCTTGAGGGCCAGCGCCTCGGGCGAGTCGAGCTTCTTGGCCTTGGCAAGCGGCGCAAGGTCCTTGCCAATCTGGTTGATCTTCTTGTTGATCGAGTCGGCGTCGAAGCGGGCTGCACGCGGCGGAGACGCAGGGTGCGGCGGCGATCAGCTCGGCGTCGCAGCGCGCGGGGAAGGGGGAAGGGCATGGGACGCTGCCGCCTTGCGTGCGTCTGTGTCTCCCTCCTTTGTGGCTCTGTGACTGCGGTTGCGCACCGCCTCAGACAGAGGGCAGCGGGCGGGCAGGGGCCGAGACGCCCGGCAGCCTGCGAGTGGGCGCAGCGCCACGCCGACGACCGGACCGACGAGCGGTGGTCGGCGCCTTCTGGCAAGCGAGGCAGCCGTCGCCCGGCCAGCGACCCCGCTGCCGCCGAAAAAGCGAAGCGGGGGCGTAAAGATCGCGACGGCTGGTGCAGTGGAGTCCCCCCCCCCGGCCGCGGTTGGGTGAGGTGGGGGAGGCCCGCACGGCGCGGCGGACGCACCCTTCTTCCACTCCTCGTCGAGGGCAATGACCTCGTCGACCAGCTTGACCTTGGCCTCGCCGCCGCGCTTGCGCTGCGACTCGCGCACAAGGTCCGGGTTGCCGCCTTTGTCGGCGCGCAGCAGGTTGATGTCAATCATTTTTTCGGTCGAGAGAACACCAAAAGGCCGCTCCGCCTGCTCTTATGTCTTGCGATGCGCCGACGTGGACGCGGTGGGTGACGTGCGCGCGTCACGCCAAGGGGTGAGGTGCATGGCGCTGCTCGGCCAGCGCGATCGCTGCGATTATGCGACGCATGCGGCGGCATATGGCCCGAGCTCGCGCGGCATGAGGCATCGCGAAGCCGGGCAAGCTTTGCCCGCCAGAGCAATGTTTGGCGCGAGGTGACAGCGGAGCATCTTGTCGCCGCCGCCGCCGCAGCGACTGCAGCTGGGCAGACGGCCGCTGTAGAGCCGCCGCGCGAGCCAAAGGTCCTGTGGGACAGCAGAGCTGACACTGTCGCGGCCGACACCGCGCAACACGGCGCCGACGCACCTCGACCGAGCCAGATTCGGCGGAGCCGGCAACGCGAGCAGCGTGTCCATCTCGGGCGGCCGCGGGCACCAAGGGTCGTCGGACACCATCGCCGACGACGGGACAGGAGGCGGCGACGACCTGTACTCGTTCGAGAAGAAGGCACGTGTGGGCAGGCCTCGCCGGGTTTCCCGCTCCTCGCCCACTGTCGCTGCCTGCGTCCAACAGGCGAGGGTGCTAACGCGGCATGTCGCGACGTAACCACATTGTCGCACAAACACACACGCACACGTCTCTCTCGACGCATCTCAAACGCGACTCGATTGCGGCCGGCAGTCGACCGACGCATATGTCGGCGTGGGCCGCACGTCGGGCGGCCGCGGCCCCCAACCCACGTTTGGGCTCGGGGCACCGCGCACTGGCCGCATGATGTCGTCGTACGGCGGCAGCGGCGGCGACGGCAGCGGGCGGCCCATGACGTCGGTGCGTGCAGCGGGCTACTCGAGCCGCGGTCGACCGGGAATGGTCTCTGGCCAGACATTCGATCCGTTGAATCAAGGAGGTGAGCCTCGCGCAGCACGTCCCTGTTGCTGCCCCACGATGCTCCAAGCGATGGGCCCAGCGTATGCTGACCAAGTTCCATTTCTGCCCATTCTGCGGGCGGCGGTGTGCCAGGGCGGTCGACGCCCTCGTCCGAGAAGCAGCCAGAGGTCACACCCGAAGAGCAGATCAAGACCATGGAGCGGCGCGTGAACCAGATCATCGAAGAGTCCGCCATCGCAGCGTCCGAAGGCAACCTGCAGCTTGCGCTCGAAAAGGCCAAAGAATCCGGCAAGCGCGAGCGGCAGCTCTCCAAGCAGCGCGAGCAGCTCAACCTCGGCGACCAAATCAACCTGGACCTGACGTACTGCGTGCTCTTTAACCTCGCGAGCCAGTACCACGCCAACAAGATGTACCAGGAGGCCCTCAACTCGTATGCCGTCATCGTCAAGAACAAGCTCTTCAACCAGAGTGGAAGGCTGCGCGTCAACATGGGCAACATTTACTTTGAGCAGGCCAAGTACTCGCAGGCCGTCAAGATGTACCGCATGGCGCTCGACCAGATCCCCAACACAAACCGCGACTTTCGGTATGCGGCTCGCGTTGTGCGGTGCGGATGCATGCTTGAGATGAGGTGCTGACGGATGTGATGCTGCGGCGGACGTGTTGGACTCGCTCAAGCCTCAAAATCATGCGTAATATCGGTTGCGCGTTCATCAAAATGGGCCAGTTCCAGGACGCGATCACGTCGCTCGAGGCGATCATGGAGGGCAGCCCCGACCACCACACCGGCAAGTCCATGTGGCTCACTTTGCGCCTCGGCTGTTGCATCGCGCATCCTGAGAGCTGACATGCGCGCTTGTGCGTGCGCGCGCACCGCCTTGATTGCGCGGATCCCCATGGCTCGTATTTCCAGGCTTCAACCTGGTGCTGTGCTACTTTGCCACGGGCGACCGCGAAAAGATGAAGCGCGGCTTCCAGCGCCTGATCTCGATCGTGCCGCCCGCGATCGAGCAGAACGACGACATCATTGGGCCGTCGTCCAAGGACGAGCCGATCGAGGACCACGAGGTGTTCAATCAAGACGCGCTCCGCGCCATCTCGCGCGACCGCAAAAAGGCCGCCGAGCGGTACATCACGCTCGCGGCCAAGCTCATTGCGCCCAGCGTCATCGACACGTCCTTCTCGGCCGGCTATGACTGGATCATCGACGCGCTCAAGTCGTCGCCGTCCAACGCCGACATGGCGTCCGACCTCGAGATCGCCAAGTCGATCCAGTACCTCAAGACCAAGGATTTCGCCCAGGCCATCGAGACGCTCAAGACGTTTGAGAAAAAGGACCCCAAGCTCGTCGGCACGGCGTCGACCAACTTGTCGTTTTTGTACTTTCTCGAGGGCGACTACCGGCAGAGCGAAAAGTACGCCGATATTGCCATCGAGCACGACAGGTACAACGCCAAGGCGCAGACGAACCGCGGCAACTGCGATTTCATGCGCGGTGAGCATGCAATGCCAAAGATGCCATGACACGCAAAGACCTGCCTAGGCACGCCGCTGACGAGATGGCTCGCACTCGGTCTGTGCGCGGCGTCTATGTGTGTCTATGTGCGCATGCAGGTCAGCTCGACCGCGCACGCGACAGATACCACGAGGCCGTCAGCGTCGACGCCGTGTGCACCGAGGCCATGTACAACCTCGGTCTGGTGTACAAGCGGATGGAGATCTACAGCGAGGCGCTGCAGTGGTTCGAGAAGCTGCACTCGATCCTGCGCAGCAGCCCCGAAGTGATCTTCCAGATCGCCGACATGTGAGTCTGCACGGCCGTCGTGCGGGTGCCGGACTGCATCGTGAAGCGCCGCGGCTGAGTGCCAAATCACACTCGCCTTGTCTTGCTTGAATGGGCAGATACGACAAGCAGGGCAACTTGCAGCAGGCGATGGAGTGGTTCAATATCCTCATCTCGGTTGTGCCGACGGACCCCACCGTGCTCGCCAAGCTGGGCGACATGTTTGAGCGCGACGGCGACAAGTCGCAGGCGTTCCAGTACTACTCGGAGGTGGGAGCGCCAGACTACCCGATGCCTGCGAAAGCGAAAACCACATTACATGCACTCCTATGCACAAAATTGACTGACAAACGCCGTCTCTGCCGCGCAACACGCCCGAATGCGAACCGCTCTTGTCATGCACGACGCCGGCCCTGGCGACGAATGCAGAGCTACAGGTACTACCCGTGCAACATGCCTGTGATATCCTGGCTCGGCGCGTACTACGTCGACTGCGAGGTGTACGAGCAGGCCATCCAGTTTTTTGAGCGCGCGGTGCTGATCCAGCCAAACCAAGTCAAGTGGCATCTCATGATCGCTAGCTGCTACCGACGCAGCGGCAACTATCAGCAGGCGTTTGAAACGTACAAGCGCATCCACGCCAAGTTCCCCGAGAACGTCGAGTGTGAGTTTGGGGAGGGACTTTTGATGCTTTCTCGTTGTTTGGGAAGATGCGCGCATGGTATGCGATCGGTGATGCTGACAGTGATCGCACGCGGCGGGGGGGGGTTGGCGGACGCTTGAATGCTGTGCAAAGGCCTGAGATTCCTCGTGCGCATATGCACGGATCTGGGCATGAAGGAGGTCGGCGAGTACGTGACCAGGCTCGCACGCGCAGAAAAGGCAGCATCGGCAGCATCGGCATCGGCGTCGGCGACCACAACGGGAGGGGCAGGCGCAGCCGGCGCCGGCGCGAGCACGACTGCCGGCGGGCTCAGCAGCAGCGGCGATGCGCGCGGGTCCATGACGTTGCGCGGATCCAGCAGTGCGAGGACGGCGGGCGGACAGACAAGCGCCGGCGACGAGGGCCTTGGCAACTCGATGGCCGCGCGCGGTGTGTTTGGCGCGCCGGATGCTGCTGCGGACAAGATGGGCGACGGCGGTGAGCCAGCGTGCACGAGATGCCCGCGAGACGGCGGTTGCTGATGCAAACAGCGCAGACTTGCCATCCGTGCGCAAGATGGGCGGCAATCTGCAGGTAAGATTTGCAAGTGGGGGGGGGAGGGGATAATCTCGCAGAGATATGCACACTCGTCCCTCTTGCATGTTGCATGCTGACATTGTGGTCGCGCAGAACGCAAAGCGGGCCGGCACGGCGAACGACGACGTCAACTTCCAAGAGGACGTTTCCATGCTTCTTCCGGACTAAGGCTCGAGGTTCTGGGCGGTCTCCGCAGACAGCGGCGATGGAGACAGAGTGAAAGCGAGGAGAAGCACAGAGTAACAGGGTAGAAAAATGATCCATTAAGACAGACAAACCGCCTTCAAAGGCGCTCGTCACCAAAGATTGGCGACAAGTCAGCGAGGGAGTGAGGGGAACAGAGACAAGGCGCGGAGAGCCGTGTCGCGCGCGCCGGCGGCCCGCGAAAGCAGCGTGCGCAGGCTGGAGGCTTCTTGCGCATGCTGGGCGGCCGCGCGCTCGATTCGCCGCACGTGCGCCTGCAGCAAGCGCACGGCCGAGCGCAGCTCGTAGGTGTCGCAGTTGTCTGCAACGTGCGGCTGAAGAGCCCACTCGGCGCTTTCCTCTGAGGAAGGCGACTCGCGCTGGGCTGAGTGTGAGTAGTGGCTGCTGGTGGCCTGTGGCACGGCATCTGGGTCGAGAGCGGACATGGTGCGACGGGACTCTGAGCCAGAGTCGGGCTTCCATGCCGGCGGCGGGGTCCAGCGTGCCTGCTGGTGCTGCTGGTGCTGGTGCTGGTGCTGGTGTTGGTGGTGTTGGTGTTGTTGGTGGTGTTGGTGGTGTTGCGAGCGCTGATGGGACTGCTTTGCGTCGAAGCCGGCAAACTGCTCGTCGGGCTGGTCGGGCTGGCCGCCTCGGTGGTGGCGCGGCTGGCCATAGTGGGGCGGGTGAGTGCGCTCGTACCGGTGTGCCTGCTCGAGCACCGGACCGGGGCCGAGCTTGGGAGGCATTTCGTGCGGGAGGCGGAGCGGCGGCAGCCGGTCTGCGCTCCACCGGGGGCCGACGGCCAGCGGCTCTGGCGGAGATTGCGTTGGAGACGGGAGGAGCCGGCCTTGGCTGCCGGAGCGCGGGGTCTCGTCGAAGCGGGTGCGCTTGGCGGGGTGGCTGTAGTCGTCATCGGCGGAGCGCAAGTCGGCGGCGTCGGGCCGCGGGCGGGGCTCGCGCTGCAGGGTGTCTGGGCGGGCGGGGTCTCTGGGCGTGTTCTTTGGGTCGGGTCGCGCAGGGGGCGGCGCGGGTTTGTACGTCATCTCGTTGGGCAGGTGCATCAGATAATCGAAGAATGAGTCGATGTGGTGCACCCTCGTCCACTCCTTGATGCGGAACGAGATGTTGGTTGCGCCGGTGTCGAAGCCGAGCTGGTTTGCGAGCTGTGTCCAGTTCCTGGGCACGGGCGGGGGCTGCGGGATGGGCGGGCGCTCTGCCTTGACGGCGCCGGCGGCGGCGGCCGCCTCGGCGCGCAGCTCCTCCTCGACAATGCGCTCTGCCAGGGCAGAGAACTCTGGCCCAATCATGGAGGCGAGCGCCGCGGCCTCGTCGGGGATGTAGCTGCCGGGCTTGTTGAGCTTTGGGCAGCGGCGGCGGGCGGCGCGGTGGTGAAGGAGTTGGTCAGCACGCGGCGCAGCGCGGGGAGGGGGAGGGGGTGCTGCGGGTTGGAGATGGCGACGTCGGTTGGTTCGTGTCACGGGGCACACGGTATGAGGCACAACGCCACAGGCGGCAATGGGCGGGAACTGTCTCTT
>JADGIZ010000598.1:0-11351 GCA_027604665.1 Polyrhizophydium stewartii
CCATCCCACACTGCCCCGCGTCGCCCCACGCAGCTCGGCAAGGCCGCCAAGAAGATCATGGACGCCGGCGGCCTCGTCAGCGACGACATCATGGTCGGCCTGATCAAGGACAACCTCGACAACAACGCCGAGTGCAAGAACGGCTTCATTCTCGACGGCTTCCCGCGCACCGTGCCCCAGGCCGAGAAGCTCGACGCCATGCTCGCCTCAAAGAACCAGAAGCTCGACTCGGCCGTCGAGCTCGTCATTGACGACAGCCTGCTCGTCTCGCGCATCACGGGCCGCCTGATCCACCCGGCGAGGTGCGTGCTTCGTCTCGCCCTCTCGCTCTCTTGGCTGTCGCTGCGATCGCCCCGGCGAGTTGGTTTCTGCGATCGCCGTTGCGTGCCCATGTCCCCCGCCGCCCCTTGATCCCGCCAAGGCGGCCGCTGCCAAGCCTGGCGGCCGCTCCCGCCCACAGTGCACATCCGCAATCCACACGCCGCTGACGCCTCACTTCGCCTCTCCCGCCATCTCGCAACGCCCCACCAACGTCTCCCGACAGCGGCCGTTCGTACCACCTCAAGTTCAACCCGCCCAAGGTGCCCGGCAAGGACGACATCACCGGCGAGCCGCTGATCCAGCGCTCGGACGACAACGCCGCCACCCTCGCCAAGCGCCTCGAGTCCTACCACAAGTCCACCGCCCCCGTCGTCGAGTACTACAAGAAGAAGGGCATCTGGAGCGGCGTCGACGCCGCGCAGTCGCCCGAGGTCGTGTGGGCCAGCATCGAGGCCATCTTTGCCAAGAGCCACTAAAGGCCACGTTTCTTTGCGAGAGCGCTGCTCCTTCGCCTCTCGATGTCGTCGTCGTCGTCGTCGTTGTCGCCGTTGTTGCTGCTTGCTGCCGCGGCTGTCTCGCGGACTGCCCGCTCAACAATGGCCCACGCGCGCGCTCGCCGTACGAGCCGCGCGATGCCCGTGCCCGCTGTGTGTGTCTCTTCCCCTCGCGCCGTCCCATGTGTGCAGTCCCGCTCCTGCCGCCATGAGTGCGAGATGGGCGAGCTGCGATGCGCCGTGTGCGGCCGACTTTTGCCTGATGCGGCGCGGGCGCGATGGCCGTCAGCGCCGAGCTGAGCGTGCTGATTGCCGCCGTTGCGCTCATGGCCCTCGGCGCCGCCGCGTACGCCTGCGCGACGCTGCTCGGCCGCCCGTGCGTGCGCTCGCGCGTCGTCCCGCTTGCGTCTGCTGCCGCTCAGATGCGCAAGCCGGTGTGGTCGTCGGGGCCGCATCCACAGCATCCGCAGCAGCAGCATCCGGCGACTGGCGGTGGCACACGTCCGCGCGGCGCGCGGCTCGAGTTTGTTGATGGTGCGTGGCGACGGACGTCGCTTAAGCCGCGCACGGACCCGCGGGACCCGTACGGCTTGCACTCGCACTCGCACTCGCACACCGACGCCCAGTCCCACGCCCAGGCCCAGGCCCAAGCCGACAGTCGGCGAGCAGACGCGGATCTGGATCTGGATCTGGATCCGGCTGGCGAGCGACGGAGCGGTCGGCCCGCACCCGCGGACGTGGATATCCCGCGCATCGTTATTGAAGACGCAGACGGGGCGGATCTCGCCGGCCTGGAATCGCCTGCTCCTCCGCCGATGCCGCCGCCGAGCCAGCAACAGCACCACCCGCCGCGCGATGCCGGCGTTGTGTTTATCGACGTGGGATCATCGTCGACCTCAAAGCCTGCGGCGTCGACGCAGCCGGCGCAGCAGTCGCGGCCGCACTCGTCCCGCTCTCGTGCGTCGAGCGAGTCGCTGTCGCCTGCGTCTGCCGAGACGATCCACAGGCTGCTGGTGCCGCCGCGGCAGGCGCCTGTGGCTGCGGTTCCTGTCCGGTCGCGGCAGGCAAATGACGACATGGTCGTCGAGGATCTTGACTAGCCCTTGGCGTTCTTCGCCATCATCACCATCACAGCTATCCCCCCGTCTTGGCGTCGTTGATATGAAGCTTCTTGCTCCGTTGTTTCTTTTAATGTTTTTTTTTTTGGGGGGGGGGTTGGTTGTTGGCCACCCATCCTTCAGCTTCACACACGCACATGCACACACACACACAAGGGCCATTCCCCACTTGCTTGTCCTCATCGTATCAAATGCACCTGAGCTCAGGATCAGACTTGGCGGTCTCATGACTCGAGGTACATGAGCACAATGTCGCTCCCAGATTTCCACACTTGGTGCTTGACCGTCGCGAGAGTCATGCGTGGCGAGAGGACCTGAGTCGCGCCACGCGCACATGTCCAGACACGACGATACAAATGCGTCAGTATATCATCACGATTGTGAGGCACTTTCTCTCACGAAAAACTCTTTTGGCACCAACAACCTCCTCACCTTGTCGTTGCAAATGATGCGGATCGAGACACCCCGCCCTTGGCTTGCCGACAGTGTCTGCTGCAGCGTGGACTGCGATGTCTGCGGCTGCGGCTGCGGATGCGGCTGCGGCTGTACCAACGCAACACCAGAAGCGCCAGTCTGCATCGGCAGCTGCGGCTGCATCTGGGTCTGTCCGCCCGGCACGCCCAAAGTTCCCGCACCGCCCGCCGCGGGCGTCGTCGACCCGCTCGGCGCGGGCGACGGCGCGCGCGACGGCATCGGCGTGCCCAGACACGCGGGGTCGACTTCCAGCCGGAGGTGCATGGCCACATGGCCAATGACCTTTTTGATGCGCAGCATGCGGTTGGCGTTGAGCCGCGTTGGCACGCTGCCGGGGTTGCTACGATCGTGGGTGTGAGTGTTTGTAGACGTGCGTTTGTGCGGGCGTCAAGAGGGGTTTGGTGTCAGCTTCCCGAGTCAAGTATCACGCCGCTTTGGTCGGATGCGCCATGAGTGCTTGTGCGTCGATAAAGGTGTGTCGATGTGGGCAGAGAAGAGAGGGCACAGGGGCTGTGATATCGCAGCAAACTCACATGTCCCCAGGCTTCGAGTCCGGATGGGGCTGCAGCACAAAGCTCAGCTTGCCTGGCTCCCGATGCGGCGGCCGGCCCTGTCCACCGATGTCAGACCATCACATACACACAAGACGCACACACACAAAACGCACACACACACAAAACGCACACATACAAAGCCAGTCTCACCTCAATGATCCACTCGTACAGCCACGCCGGAAACACTTCCTCGAGTTCCTTGGCCTTGCGCGGCATACCCAGCTCGCCGCTCAAGCCGCGAAAGACGTGCATGTACGACGACGCCTCGGGCGACTCTTCGTAGCTGATGATCAGCGGCACCTCGGGCGGGATCTCGATCATGGGTGTCTCGTCGTAGTTGAGGAAGCAAGGGGGTTCAGCCTCGCGTTGTTGATGTTGTTGCTGTTGTTGCTGTTGTTGCTGTTGTTGCTGCTGTTGTTGTTGCTGTTGTTGTTGTTGTTGGAGGTTTTGGAGGTTTTGGAGTTGTTGCTGGCGTGATATCGGCTGTGGGCCCCCAGAGTGCGTCGGTGACATGGGCTGGCTGCTTGTCCTCTGCTCACATACACAAAACATCACCGTCAGCGCTCACAATCAAGAGGCCGGAGCGAGACGAGAGAGATCCGGGTGCAACATGAAATGACAGGTCTCACTTCAAACGACACTGTGCTTGCGTTGCTGACAAGCAGCCCTGGCACGCTCTGACCCGACGACGCCGCTTGGCCAGCAGAGGGTCCTGCAGACGGGTTGTGCCCATGCTGCGCAAAGTGCGAGTCGGCTTCGGCCGCCGTCGCAGGCACCGCCGCAGGGGCAGCCGCAGGTGCCGCTGTCGCAGCCGCTGATGAAGCCCCGTGCGCAGGCGAACCGCTCGCTGTCGTGTGCACGCTGCTGCTCGACGAGTTGGACGTGAAGGCGCCAAAGAGCCCCGCCGCCGAGCTGCCCCACTTGCGCCGCTTGGGCGGCTCCTGCTGCGTCTGGGCGGGAGGCGGCGCCGCCGACGGCTGCCCCTGGGCGGACGCCGCCTGCGCCGTGGCGGCCGCTGTGTGTGCAGATCCCGCGGCCGCTGTCCCGGCTGCTCCCGTCGCGGCCGTGCCGGTGCCGGACGCTGCGGCGCCGCCGGGTGGAGCTGTCCCCTGCGGCGAGGCCGACGCCGACCCCTGCGGAGTCACTGCTCCGCTGCCGCTGGCCTCGCCGCCAGTGTCGTCGCCCTTGCCGCTTCCACCCGTCGTCGTCCTTCGCCGCATCTTGAACTTGTCCATGAACGATGCGCTCGGCGCAACGTACCCGGCGCCGGCCGGCCCGCCTTGGCTGCCTTGGCCGCTGCCCCCGCCGCTCTGGGACGCACCCGCAGTCGGCGTCGCACCGCCCGTCGATGCTCCGGATCCGCCGGTGATGGCGCCGGCGGCGGCGGCCATGGCGGACGAGGCCGAAGACAGGCTCTTGCGCAGACTCAGCCGCCTCAGCGACGGCGAGCTGCTGCTGCTGGTTGTCGACGACGGAGCCGTTGCAGCCGCTGGAGTCGGCACGCCTGCCGAGGGCGTCACCACCACAAACGGCAGCGTGGGCGACGGCGCGGCGGGCAAGGGCGGCAGCGGCGCGGTTGTTTCTGCAGTCGACGACGATGCTGGATCTGGTGTTCCTGCAGGCGGTGCGCTCTCGGGGCGTGGGGGCGAGGCGGGCGGCCCTGTCGACGGCGAGCTGGACTTGAGCGACGTGCCGGACTCGGTCGAGCCGTCTGAGCCGTCTCCTGGCGAGGCCGGGATCTGCGTGGTTGCTGCATGTCTGCAGTGTCAGCACCGGCATCGCCGTCACCAAACCCGCTTCCCACAAGCGATTGCCATTGTCTCGTTTTGTGAGGACAGCACAACCGCAAGCACTCACCCGACTCGCCGGCAGCCTCGGCGGGTGGAAGCGTCTTGGGATCGCACTCGCTGTCGTCCTCGCCAATCGGCGCAAACAGCGACGGCCGTCCATGAGATCCAGACGAAGCCCCAAGATACGCCGAGGTGCCTGGCCCAGTGCCTCCAGGGACGCCCAATGCCTGCCCGCCGCGGGCAAACGAGTTCCCGAGCGAGCTGGATGCCATCGAGCCTGACAGCGACGTATCCAGCCGCGGCGCAATCGACAGACTGGCATTCAGATCCGGTGTCTGGCGGCCGGCGAGCGTCATGCCGCCGAGCATTGACATGACTGTCTCGCCGCTCTGCGCGCTCATGCTCGACGTGAGTGCCATGGCCGGCGCAAAATGCTGCCGCAGCGACGGGTCGCCTGGGAACACGCTGCGCGCATAGTGCAGCAGCAGGTACGTGAGCACCCAGCGGGCAATGTTGATGCGCTGGTCCTCGTTCTGCGGGGGCGGCGCAATGCCCAGCTCGTCGTGGTACACCTCGCCGTCGTAGCAGCGGCCTTCCTCGAGATGCACGGTGAGAGCCTGGTGCAGTGGACACCAAGATCCGTGTGTCAGCCAACGCGGTCTTGCTCTCACGGTGAGCGCCATCACTTTGCACTCCGCAATGCCAGATACGCACGCCGCTCTTGGTGTCGATCGTGCACCAGTTGGCGACCCACTCGCCCGTGTTCTCGGCCTGCACCGTCTTGTCAAAGTCCGAGGCGCCAAACGACTTGAGCCGGCAGCACCGCACGATATCCCACAAAACAACCTCGCCAGAGGTGTCGAGCGTGACAACGCTGCGGCGGTTGTTGAGCAGCGCAAACTTGGTGATACCGGGAGCGCCTGCAATCGTCCCGTCCGGCTCGCGCCACAGCGGCTCAATGTGCTGGTCGTCCAGGTCCACATCGCCGCCGCCCGCACCCGCGGCGCCGCCAGCTGTGCCCGACACAAGGTGGGTGCCCGTGGCCTCGATCGAGAACACCGATGCGCGCGCCGACATGACCGACGCCGAGTCGTCAAACGCGGGCGGCGTGTGCTGGATGATGGCGCCCTTGGGGATCACGAGCTTGCCGCCCACAGGCCCAAACGGCGTCGTGGGCCGCGCCGAAAAGGTCACATCGCGCCATCGGTTGACGTGCGATCGCGGCGTCGCGGTCCAGATGAACGCATCCTCCATGGCCGCAATGCGCACCACAGGAGCATCCTCCCTGCAGATCACGACGCTCTCGGCGCAGTCCTCGGCCGCGCGGCCGACGGGGGTGCGCGACGTCTTGGTGACGAACCCGTCGCGCGACCCGGCCCAGAACGTGTCGAGCGTCGGGCTGCACGAGGCCAGGCACCACACGGCGTCGTCAAAGTGCGTGAACGTCGTGTGGCACCGCGACGCCATGGCCAGCGACCACACCTTGACCGTCGTGTCCGACGACGCCGAGATGACCCAACGGCCGTCGTCGCTCACGAGCAGGTCGCGGATATTGTCCGCGTGGCCCTGCAGCCGCAGCACGGCGCTCGACAGCGACGCCGTCGGCGTGCGGGGGTCCCACACCCGCACAATCTTCTCGGGCGACCCGGACACGAGCACCGTGCCCGCCGGGTTGCACGCCAGCGCGTACACCGACGCACTGGGCTTGTCCGTCTTCATCACCGTGCGCGGCCGCTCGCGGCCCTCGCGCACGTCCCACAGCTGGATGCACCGGTCGAGCCCTGCTGATGCAACAAAGCTGCCGTGCGGCGAGTACGCCAGCCGCTTGACGTAGTCGGTGTGGTGCCCGATTCGCACCGCGGGGGCGTCCTCTCGCGTGCGCCACATGCAGATCGTGCGGTCCGATGAGCACGAGATCACTGCGCGGTTGCACGGCGTCAGCGCCCTCGCAGAGCCAGCAGCGCCTCGCACGCCAACTCAGGCGCTCTCGCACGATTCTCATTGCTGTTGCAGAGAACGATATCGTTGACCCAGTCGGTGTGGTGCTGGAACGACCGCGCGAACTGCGTCGGCGGCAGCTTGGGCTGCAGCCAGACGATGAACGCCGCCGGAAGCCCGTTCAGCAGCACGGCAAGAGGTCGCAATGGGTCAGCAGCGTGCTTCGCAGTCGCATCTCGGGATCGGGGGGTGCCACCACCGGCGAGCGGGGTATCCAAGTCGTCCGCACCACCAAGCGCGGGCTCACAAAGATGCGGCGGTTGTGCTCGGAAACAACGTCCATGGTCAGCCCAGACAGAGACGGCTGCGCGGGCGACACAGGGCCCAAGCTCGGCACGGGGCTGGCGAGCGGCGGGTCGACCAGCGCCTGGTTCGAGAAGGACACGGCGCGGCGGGAGGGTCCCGAGCGGAGCTCCGAGATGCCGCGGGCTGCGAGCGACGACGAGGTTCCGCGCGGAGAGGTCCCCGTGGAGGCGCCGGGGATCACCAGCAACGGCGCGGCACTGCCTGGGACCGACAGGCGGCCCGTCAGGGTCGTGCCCGCCACCAGCAGCGCCTGCTCCGACGAGCCGGCGGCGGCCGTTGGTCGTGCGGTGCGGGCGAGGATCAGATCCGCCGAGCGTGCTGTCGGCAGCCATGCGGCAGCCTCCTCGGCCGTGGGCAGCCGCACGCCAACCTCAACGGCTGCTTCGAGGTTTGCGGAGCCTCTCTTGGCGCTGCGTGGCTCGCCGCGGCCGTTGCCGTTGTCGTCGCCGTTGTCGCCGTTGCCGACATCCCGCCCGCTGGCCGTGTCTGCCGCTTGCGGCCCGACAGGCACCGCTTCAAGACCCAGGGCGCCGGTCAAGGCAGCGTCGCCAGGTGTCCCAGCGGCTGCCGCAGGGGTGCGCGGAGAGGCAGGCCAAGCCGCGGCACCGGCTGGATGCTGCGACGGCGGCCACTCGGCCACGGCGTCGAGACGCAGGTACCAAGCCGCCACGGCTCCGTCGCGGCCGCCCGTGTACAGCAGCCCGCCCGCAGCCTCCGCACCAGCGCCGCGGTCAGAGCTCTGCCTCTGCCTTTCGATACCGCTTGCGCTGCTGTCGTCGTCGTCGTCGCTGTCGCTGTCGCTGTCGCTGTCGCTCTCTGTTGACGACGACGAAGGAGACGCCTGCCTGGCTCGCTGCCCAGATCGCCGCCGAGAGTGCCTCGAAGTGCGGCCGGTGCCAGAAAGCCCCGTCAGGTCGAGGGCCAGCGCGTTGACGCCGCCTGTGTGCTGCGTGCCGTTGAAGTCATCCTTGATGATGTATGAGACCCGCGAGCGAGCCCGGCCGCCGCCGACCATTCTCCAGCAAAGCGCCAATTGGCCGAGTTGCGTCCAAGACAGGCTCACGGCCAGGGTCTGTTCTTGCCGTGAGTGCCGATCAAGAAACCTGCTCACGACCAGAGTATGCTGGAGTGCTGCATTGCTGTGGTTCTCCCACAAAATGGATGGATGTGTGGCAGTAACAGTATGCCATGCTTGATGATCTGGTGGCTTGCGATCGTGCCGCAGGCTGTCCAGCTTGACCATGAACTTGCAACCACCGCCCGGCTCCATAGTTTGACGAGTCGAACGAATCACTCTTGTGTGCGCCGAATCACGCGCTGTTGCCCTGGCGCCAGGCGATGCTGCAGTTCGAACATCAGCAGAGTCTCGTGGCAAGTTTGACTTGGCGCAAGAGTTGTTTGTGTCAGAGCTTGTTGTCCCAATAATTGGATGGTGATCTTCAAGCGTAAATCATTTCAGATTGTGCCGTGCAGCGCGACAATTGGACAAAGAGTGACTGAGGTGGGGGATTGGGGGGCCCGAGCCGCGGCTGGAAGGCACGCGGCTCTTGTTTGGCAAAAGATCGGCCAAGAATGTATTTTGCACATGCAGCGCACTTTTCAACTCTGCCGATGCGATCCGCGCCGCCGCCGTGCACCTCGAGGCGTGGGCCGCCAAGTGGCAGATGTCGTACGGTGTGGCCAAGTGCGGCGTCATGTGCATCCGCGCCAAGGCTGGCCCGCCGCCCGCGCTTGACCCGCCCGTGCTGCTGCACGAGCAAGCCGCCCCGTTTGTCAGCGAGTATCGGTATCTTGGTGCCATCATCGACGACAAGCTCTCGTTCAAGCCGTAGCTCGAGCACAAGCGCGCCGTGGCCAAGAAGATTGTCGGTGCACTAAACCCTGTGCTTGCCAACCACCGCTTCTCGCCCAATATGCGCTTGCGCGTGTTCGACGCCGTTGTCCTTGGAAACGTGCGCTACGGCCTCGAGCTATTCTGTGGCAACAAGGCTGACATCGCGATGGCGCAGCCCGCGATCAGTGCCGGTCTGCGCACGGTCTTCGGCGTCCGCCCGTCGACGGCAGCCGGCCCGCTGCTCGTCGAGTCGGGCATCGGCTCGCTCGCTGCGATCTCGCTCGCGGCCACGATGCGCTTGTTCAATTGCGCTTGCGAGAAGTGCACCCCGATCAAGCTGATCTGCCACCACCCGCGTGTGCACAACCCGTGCCGCACACTCAAGTGGCGCTTGTCTCGCCGCGTCAGGCAGCAGCGCCGCAACTACCACGCCGTCAGGCGACTGGACAAGCCCGTCTCCTCCAGGGACGATCTGCGCAAGTTCGTGCTCGCCCGCACTCTCGCCATGTCGAGCCGCAACGACTCGACCAACCGATACGCCGCCGCCGGCTTCATCCACACGGCCGGCTTCGTCCACAACCCGATGTTCGACGAGCCGCGCTCGCGCGGCGTCCGTCTGGTTGCTGCGCAGCGCATGAACGGCTTCTGGACTGCCCGCTCTGCGCAGCACATCGCGGGGCTGCTCGTCAACCACCTGTTCGCCGCCGACCGCTGCATTCTGTGCAATGTCGGCATCGAAAATGTGCATCCACTCGCACACCTCGTTATTGTCTGCGTCTCGGTCAGAGCCGCTCGACGACAGGCGGGTCTGAACCCGCTCATTGACTCGGCCAAGGTGCAGGACCCCCAAGCCAACGACGACACCATTCTCACTCGGCTCCCTGGCGGAGCATCACAGGGCGAAGCGGCAACCGGGCAGATCTGGATCGGGGGAACCGTGGAGCATGTTCAGGAGGGCACAGAGGGCAGACCGCCGGCGGCAAGACTGGCTGACTTCTTGAGTGTCGCTTACCCAAGGTACGAAGCGCAGCTTTGGCACTTTCACAAGGAGCGACAACTCGAGGCAGCTCAGCACGATTAGATGAGAGCCTGCGGCCGGCAGCGGCTTTGCCTTCCTCGGCAACAAGAGGTTGGCGCAATGCACAACCTGCTCACCATGCTGCGCCGCGCAACCATGATGCGTGCTGCACAGCAGGCAGCGCCTTGTTGGTTCGTTCCGGGAGGGCATCAACTTTCCCGCTTTTGCTCTCTCGACTCGCTCTCGAGCGACACCAGCAGGCGAGGATGGGCGATACGAACCGAGAAAACGAGACGAATATGGTGCGGCCTCACGCCCTTGACGCATGGCGGGGCGGAGAGGGGCGGCGGCGGGTCGCGGCGGCGGCCTTGCAGAAGTACCGTCCTGCCGAGCAAGCAGCCGGCGCCGGCATGCATGCCCATCACCAAGGCGGTCGCTGACGCCATTCGGCTGCTGACCGGGTGCGTGCTGACCGCCGCACTTCAGGTCACACCGCACGAGAAGACAGGTGGCTGCGACAAGGGCGGCGCGGGCGGTGGCGACGGAGGAGCGGCTGCCGTTCCGAGCGGGCCAGGCGACCAACGCCAGAGCGGTGTCGGCGTGGTCACTGCGGCAGAGCCAGGCACGCCTCGCAGCCCAGCAGCTGGTACCTCCAAGGACGTGCATGTGGCCCAAGGCGGAGCGGACGAGCGGGCAGTACATGCTCATCGCAGCGGCAAGGTGCGTTCACATGTGCGCGCCAGTCCGTGCTGTCGCTGCTTCTCCCCCCCACCAGACTCGTCCTGGCTTCTCGCCGTGTCTCTCTGCCGTCTCTCGCAAATTGCGGTGATGGAGGCGCTGTCATGTGTCTCCATCTCTGCGCAAAAATACGGGTGTTTTCCCGTATGATATGCTGACAAAACGGCCAGGGTCGACTGCGGCGACGGAATCGGATCACTGACAGGGACGAGGCTGTCATGGAAAGCGAGCGCATCAGAGAAATAGCCGAGCTGCTTGGCATTGCCTCGGGCGACAGCTCATTCACCTCTTCCGGTGGCGATTCTCTGGCTGCAATCCGACTTGCTGCCAAGGCGCAAGAACTCAACATCCCTCTGACAGCGGCTGATTTGATGGGTGGCAAGTCCATAATGCAGGCACTCGAAGAGGCTTTCAAGCGAGACAAAACGACGCTTATGCGGTCCAAGGTTGCATTCAACGTGGGGGAGCTTGCAGAGCTCACGGCCATCGGCAGCTTCGAGGACACATATCCTGCGACGCCGCTGCAGGCAGGCATGGTCGCGGCCACGGTGCAGGACGCGCGCGCATATCTTGCTCAGATTCCGCTGCGTGCGACGCGCAGCGTGTCGCTCGAGTCGCTGCGCGGTGCTCTGCGCGCAGTCGTGCAGCACCACGCGATCCTGCGCACGTCGTTTGTGTCGACGGTCGCAGGCGGCATCGTGCAGGT
>JADGIZ010000599.1:0-11351 GCA_027604665.1 Polyrhizophydium stewartii
CCCATCACCACCACCGCCGCCGTGCCAACATGGTGCAATGCCACACATCCATGCTCTTGGATTCTGCATTTCAGTTTTGGACACGGTTGACGATGCTTCGGTAGAGCGACTGCGCGTTGGTCGACCACTTCTGCATCGCCGCGTACTGGTTGTTGCTCGACCTTGCGTCACGCACGCGCAGATAGCCACAGTCGCATCCCACACACACACACACACGCACACACACGCACACACACAAAGCAAAATAGAGAGCTTGTCAGCACGCATCTTGCCTTTTGTCTCAACTCCCGGCTCCCCACATGCACACACGGATAAATACATGCAATACACGCAATAAAGCAGCATGACAAGGGGAACAGGGCATCCAAAACAGGCGGGCACGCACTCTTGGTCAAGCTCGATGCGCTGGTTGATCTGGTCAATCTTGCCCGCGATCCTGTTGTCCAGAATCAGATTCACAAGGAGATCCTCAACCTCGGTAGTCGGCACATTGAGTTGCTGACCGCCACAACCACACACACACACACACACACACAAGCGAGAAGCATCCATCATGCCAGCAAGCGTCAGCCAAAACGGCCACCCGCGCAATCCAACACCAAAACCACGCCACAAATCTCCCAGCGCACACCTTGGAAATGAACGCAAGCTCCATGCGCGTGTACGGCTTGAGCAGCTTGACAAGCACCTGCATGCGGATGCTCTTGAGCACGCCGTCAATGTACGTCCGAATAAACGCATCGTCCATGATCGTCGCCCGGTTCGTCTTGAGAATGCGCTCAAACTCGGTAATCTCCTTGCGCTGGAACGCATTCACCAGGTTCGTCATGGCAACAATCTGCGGGTCGTTCTTGTACGGCTTGGTCTCTTGCGAGTCAAACGGGTTGATTTGCGACTCGGCCAGCATGTTGGCCAGCACAAGGTACCTGTTTATGTGTGTGTGTGTGTGTGCGCGCGCGCGTGTGTGTGTGTGCGTGTTTAGTGGCGCGGTTGGTTTGAGAGTTTGGAGTGGGAATGGTTCTCTGTGCCATCTGGCCATCCTTCCAGCGACCGAAGCACCAAAATGGCTGACCGTGATTTTCCTGGTACGATGCAGGACGCACGGGGACTCCCGAGCAAGAAGCCCGCACCAGACTATTTTCTGTGAAACGAAGATGCTCGAGTGCTGGCAGCAATCGCGGCATCAGCCGCAGCCGATGCAGACTTTTTGCCGTTTTTGGTGTTGATGATGAGCGCGACAGGTGGCTTCATGGCCATCGGGCAGTGGGCCAGCGAGGCGGGGGCAAAGCCCAGCGATGCAGACGGATTGATGGACAGATGGACGGACACGCATTTTGAACGAATGCTTTTCAGACTGTGGGAATGAGGCGGGGGAGGGGGTGCCATATCCAGCGGGGATCTGGGAAGGAGAACGGGGGTTGAGGAGCGATGGCATGCAGATACGAGGGCACAGAGCAAGTCGGGTATGAGGCGAGATCTCGCAGCGTGAGGCGAGGTGAGAGATGCGACGAGGATGCGATCGTTGTGAGGCGAGTCGGCACTGCGGGGAGTGCAGACGGTCGGAAGCAGGCGGCCGGCGGCAGACAAAATGCACACGCACACGCACATAAACGGGAGGGCAAGGCTGTGTATATGCAAGAAAGCGCCATTGCGGCTGCTGCGAGGGGCTGGTGGTGTCGGCGTCGGCGACAATGTCGATGACGACATCCAGCGAGGGAGACGGGAACACAAGAAAAGCCTGCCGGTCGAGCGGTGGATGCGAGTGGATGGGCAGGATGCGAGGATGTGCGCTTGGATGTGCGCGTGCGCTTGGATGTGCGTGTGCGTTTGGATGTGCGTGGTGTGTGACGAGAGGGCGAGAAAGAGAGGCAGAGGGAGAGGTGAGAGGGGATCATTGCACATCTATGCCATGCCGCCGCCCGCCCGGCCCGCGAGCCGACGGTACTGCGCGATATGCTGCCGTCTCCGCCGCAAAAAGACGACAGACCCCGAGGCGACGAGGCCGACGAGGTTGAGGATCTCGAAGCGGACAAAGCGCCATGCCTCGAGCGAGGTGTCGGCCATGTCGAGCGCGCACGGGCGGAAGTGGGGTTCCTGGATGTCGGGGAAGTCGGACCAGCTGGCTGGGGTTGTGCCGTTGATTGCCGGGGAGGTGCACACAAGCGATTCGCGGAAGCCTGTCGTGCAGGGCGTGTCGGGGGTGGTCTTGCATGTGCGCGGGTGCATGCAAGTGTGCGTGTGTGGGTGTGCGAGTGTGGGCGTGGGTGTGTGGGTGGACGTGGACCAACCGCGAACAAGGCGGGTCAGCCAAGGCCACCACCTCCCCCAGAACCAGCACCACCACACAAGCGACCCAGCCATCCCGCCGGCGCGCGACGCACCACGCACGGCGCACACGGCCCGACCGAGCACCGGTACTCGACAAACGTCGAGGCGTTGAGCGGCACGCGGAAGCCGACCGAGACGACGGGGCCTCGGCCCTCGCTGTCGCTGCCTCCGTCGCTGCCTCCGTCGCTGCCAAAGCCAAGGCCCGTGCCCAGCGCGGGCTTGAGCTGCGGCGGCGGCGGCGGCAGCGGCGCCAGCAGCTTGTGGCCCGTCGCCGCGGCCGCGAGCCCCGCCGGCGCGTCGAGCCCGACGAGCCGCGGCAGCAGCGGCAGCAGCAGCGGCAACAACACCGCGGCGAGCATGTGTCGAGGAGATGGGCAGGCGCAGGGGCAAGTACGGGAAACCGCGAAATTCGACATATGAAAATCCGAGTAGAAATAATGCAGGGCCGCCCGCACAAGCTGCCTGTTTATTCGGCGTCGACAGCGCAGCGGGGGGTAGCGTGTGGGAAGAGAGGAGATTGCAAGGGGGCGGCGATGGACGAGATGGTGGGTGTAAGCACCATGAGATGCGTGGCTTGTATGAGAGATGGCGCCAGCGCAGACAGACAGGTCCGCGCCAGCCAGAGAGAGAAGCTGGAGTGTGAGAGATTGTGTGTGTGGGTACGAGAGGATGCACGCAGGAACGGCTCCGCACGCTCAGTAATGCGGCGACCGCGAGCGCGGCTGCGACGGCTTGGTCCCCGTGAGCGTGATGGTGCGCCGGATCATGCCGCGCTGCAGCGGCACGTCGATCGAGTCGTCGAACGCGGTGCGGCGCGTGGGCGACTGCCCGCGCTGCAGGCTGCCCATCGACGTGAGGCCGCCGATCTGGGCGATGCTGCCGCTGCCCGCCAGAGCGCCCGCCGCGGCCATGTGCGTGTTGGACGCGAGCGGCGGGCCGCGCGTGCCGTGGGGGCCGCCGTACGGCGCATGCGCCGCGTTGGGCGACAGCGGCGACGACACCGGCGGCGACGTGGCCAGCGCCGGGCTGGGCGTGCGCACGGCCAGCGTCGACGGCCGCACCAACGGCACAAACTTGGCCGAAGGCATCGTTGACGACCGCTTCGGCGACGACGACGCCGGCGCTCCCGGTCCCGCCTGCCCCGGCTGCGGCGTCCGGCGCAGCGTCGTCTGGCGCAGCGCGTGCCCGGCAAGCGTCGTCGCGTCGATGCCCGACACCATGTGCGGCCCGCCCGCCGAGCTGCCGACACGCACGCGGCGCGCGTCCTTGATCGGCAACAGCGGCACGGGCGCCGAGCGCAGCGAGTTGCGCGCCGCGCGCACGAGGATGTTGAGCCATCCGACCATCGCCAGCTGCGTCTCGGCCGCGAGGTGGAACGTCTGCATCCCCGTCGGATCAACGCGCGGCTGGATCATGAACGCAAACCGCGTGCGCGTGCTCTCGGGGTTGCCCGGCAGCACCTCGGTGTCCGAGTTGAGCGGGATCACGGCAACTACCTGCTGCTTCTGTGAGTGTTGCAAGCAAAATGGCCGGGTCAGCACCATCGGGCTTGCGCAAGGACAGCCGATACACCAGCAGCCGCGAGTGCATCCTCACGTTGCTCGACTTGAACAGGTAGACCAAGTAGTCTTTGAGTGCGCAATACCGGCGCTTCCATCCGCGGCTTCCCCCGGCTCGCACAAGCAGCCACCCCTCGTAGTCGGCCGACGTGATGACCAGCTCCGACGACGGGATCTCGGTGTGCTTGAAGAAAGACTGCGGGGGGTAGTTGGGTGACGAACCGTCTCCGAGACCGTCGGTGAGACCGGCGGCATCCAGCTGCCGCGCGAGCTGCGACGACGCCTCGTCGCGCGACCCGCGCCGCGAGAGCTTGGCCGCGAACCGCGACAGCGACGCGCCAAAGCGCGACCTGCCCGAACTGCTGCTGCGTGCACCTGCGTGTCAGCGAACCTTGCCCGCAATCCAGTCGGGCACGCGATGCGCTGATGCGGTCGTACCCGTCATCCTGGTCGCTGCCGCTGTTGCGGTTTCCGGCCTTCGGCGGCATTGGCATATCAGGCTGATGGCAGCAGCGGACCGATTGTCAGCATCCCCGGCAATCCAGCTCGAGCAGGCAGGACCAGCGCCACCAGCCACCAAACTCACGCGAGGCGCGTCGGGATCAAACTGGTAGTCGCTCACGGTAAAGTGCGAGAGGCCGCGCTGTGCACGGTCGAGCGAGTACGAGTCGCCGCGGATCGAGTCCGAGCGCACGGGGTCGTCGAACGAGCTCGGGTCGCCCGACGGCGGCTTGAGCTCGGCGCGCTGCTGGGCCAGGCCGCCCGTGAAGCTCTCCGAGAGCCCCGCAAAGATGTCCTCGGGTCCGCCCATGCCGCGTCCGGACGCGGCGGCCGCTGCCGATCTGGATGGTTCAGCAGCGTCCTTTGCGCCCAGGAACGAGTACTTGTAAAAGTTGTCCTCGTCGTCCGAGTTGATGATCGAGTCCGAGTCGGCAAAGGGCGACGAGTTCTCTTGCAGATACAGAATGCGCTGCATGAGCAGCATGCGCTGCGACAGCGGCTCGATGCCAATGTCGCGCAGGGACGTGAGCGAGGCCGTCATGAGCTTGGCGCCGTCGATGCCGTTGGCTGTCGGCGAGCGGGCCAAAAGGGTGGTTTGGGGGTCCGGATGAGACGAGCGACAGTCAGGGGCCAAAAGCACAGCGGCGTATGACGTGGTGCACACATACCCCTGAAGCGGACGGCGTCCGGGGCAAAGCCGCAGCGCTCGATCCAAGATGCGACATCGTCGACACTCCACGCCGTTGTTGGGCCTGACGGCCGCGCCACATCTTCGGGCTTGGGCCGGGCGGCGTCAGCAGCGGCATCTGCGCCAGAGGGCTCCGCAGACGGCGCGATCTGGCCTTGCTGGCTGATCCGCTGCTGCTGTTGCCGTTGCTGCTGGAGAGGCGACGCCTGCCGCTGCGGGGCGTTGCCGTCCTGGCCGGCGGGGCCGAATGCGTCGTCGACATCCGGGGCGAGGCTGAGGCGGCCAACGGGCGGGGGCTGCGATGCAGACGAGCCTGCGGCGTCCAGCGAGCGCTGGGCCTGCTCGCGCATGGTGCGCAGCTGCTCCTCGATGCTCGACAGCAGCGGGCTCGAGTCCGGCCGGCTCGAGGGAGCGGGGGCCTGCTGCGCCCCTGTTTGACTCAGGTACGCCGCCCTGACATGGGGCACCGACATCACGTCGAACATGGCAATGTTCTCAAAGGTGATGAAGTTGCGGGGGAAGAGGCCGGTCATGCCGCGCAGCGACTGGCCCTGTGGAGCCCGCCGTCATGGTCGTCGTCGCCGCCGCCGCAGCAGCAGCAGCAGCCGCCGCCAGCACCGCCGGGCGTGCCAACCAGCCGGGGGCGTGCGGGTGCGGCGCACATGCTCTCGTGTCAGCGCCTTCCGCCGCCGCCGACGCCGCCGCCGAGGCCGACACGACCCGCAGCGAGCCACCGCCCGCTTGCCTTCCACCACCCGTCGTTGTACAGCTCGTCACGCTCCAGCACGACCACGGGCTCGCCGATCGAGAACGATATCTCGTCCTCCTCCTCCTGCTCGCCCGCGGGCCGCGGCCGCCGCCATTGCGCGCACGGCAACGCCCCCCGCAGCGCCGTGCAGCAAGCGGGTTTGTGCGCGGGACGCCGCAGAGCGCCGCACAGCGACCCGTCGAGAATGCACGCCCGTCAGCACCCCCCGTGTGCGCCTCGCCCCTCTCCGCGCCGCCCGCCCGCCAGCAGGGGTGGGGGGCCGCACCGCCGCAAAGTTGTGCTTGCCAAAGACGACGAACGGCGGCGTCAGGTCGGTCGTGTCGCGCCGGCCGCGGGCGTCCATGGCCGAGGCGCCAGCGTCCATTCCGGGTGGAAACCGAAATTTGCCCAAAGTTTCGAACTGTACATGCCGGTGCGAGGCGACTGAGCATGCCTACCGGCCGCCCAGCCCCGGCGCTGCATGCGCCGCTGACGCCCGCAAGCGTGCAGCGCCCAAACACCATGCTCGCCCTCCCGCGTGCCGCAGCGCGCCTCCGCCGGCTGCCGCCCCTTGCAGTGGCCGCGCGCGCCATGTCGTCGTCGCATGTCGGTCAGCCAGCCGCGCCGATGCCGTCGTCCGACTCGTTCCGCCGCGAGCACGAGAGCCGGATGGGCCGCGGCGGCGCAATGTGGGCTGTACCCGTCGTCACGCTCGGACTCTGCGCCTGGCAGATGTACCGCCTCGGATGGAAGAACGACCTGGTGGCCCAGGCCGAGCAGCGCATCGATCTGCCGCCGACACAGCTTACCAGGTCCGTCGCCTGACACCGGCGTGGAGTTGGCGGGCGAGCAGTGCCGCTGCTGACCGCACCGAGCAGCGTCGATGCGGCCGCAACGAACGCCGCCAGTGCACAGTTCACGCACGTTGTCGCCACAGGCGAGTTCCTGCACGACCGCGAGATGCTTGTTGGGCCGCGCACCTTCATCCAGGACTCGTCCGAGGAGGCCGGCGGCGGTCTGTTCAGCTCGGGGCGGGCCATCGGGTACACGGTCATCACACCCTTCCGCCTCGCCGATGGCGCCGTCATCCTCGTCAACCGCGGATGGGTCCCGCTTGATCTCGCCAAGAACCCCGCCCGCAACTCCTTGGCACTCGGCGTCGTGACGATCGACGGCATCATCCGCGACGGCGAGCCGGTCAGCTCGATGCAGGAGTGGTCTGCCCCCACCCGGCCCGAGAGCGGCGTGTGGCATGCGATCAACCTGCCCAAAATGGCGGAATGGACCGGCGCGCTCCCGCTGATTGTGCAGATGCAGCTGGGTGCGTTTGGAGCGGCGCATCCCAACTGCGTTGCTGCGTGCTGATCTGGATCGCATGCCTCTGTGTGCGCCAACAGACTCGCAAATCAACAGCCAGCTCATGGGCGACAACCAGCCGCTCCTGCCGCGCGTCCACGCCAAGCTGCGCAACAACCATCTGCAGTACGCCTTGACGTGGTTTGGCATCTCAGCAGGAACAACTCTCATCCTGCTCTCCCGCAGCGGCCGCCTGCGCTTCAAGTAAAGCCCGCTTTGCACTGAGCCTCGCCGCTGCTGTATACAGCGCCCCCTGGCGGGCGATCCGCCGCTGCGTCGGTGTCGCTCATCCCGCGCTCCAAAACGTGCCCGCCTGGTCACGGCGGGCTTTGCCAAACTCAAGTCGATGCTCGGCGTCGCGCTGGCCGCAACGCACATCGGCTGCCGCTGCCGCCTGCTGGCCGCCGCCCGTCCGCCGGTGCCGGGCGGGCCTCGCACAGCAGCGGCGGCTGCGTGCGTCTCGGCGCGGCGTGTGACTCCGGGCCTGCGCCTGCTCTCGGCCGCCTCGCAGCCAGCAACCCCGACGGCCTCGTCCGCTGATCTTCAAGCTCGGGGCGAACAGGCCAGCGCCGACACCAGCGCCCATGTCAGCGCTGATGCTGGCGCGGCGGAGGGCAGCGATGCCCCGGCGCTGCGGCGAAAGTCGCTGCGCATGATGCAGCACAAGTTCCTCGGAAAGGTCGGCCGCCGCATGCACGCACGGTGCCCGAGCGGGCGATGGACCTCGCCTCTCTTGGCTGACAGTCGCATCGACGTGCGAATGCGCAGGGCTCGTCGTTTGTCGACTTCAAGTACGTCAAGGTGTGCGCCGGCAACGGCGGCGACGGATGCATCGCCTTCTTCCGCGGCATCCAGCTGCCCATGGGCCCGCCTTCTGGCGGCAACGGCGGCCGCGGCGGCAGCGTCTACGTGCGCGCATCCAAGGACGTCACCTCGCTCAACGGCGTGCCCAACCAGTGCGCTGCGCCAAATGGCAACCAGGGCAGAGGCAAGCAGATGCACGGCGCCGACGGCGAGGACATTGAGATTGTCGTGCCCGTCGGCACCATCGTCAGGGAGGTCGTGATGCCGGCCACGACGCCCTCCAAGCAGCAGCTGTTGCGCGAGGCGCAGGAGGAGGAGCTGGCCAAATACCAGGAGCTGGCCAAGGAGGAGCGCCGGCGCCGCGGAGAAGCTCGTCGCGGCGGCGAGGCCGCTGCATCGACAACCGCAGAGTCTGATGCAGCGCCGCGAGCTGGCTCTGACCCTGCTCTGGACGGCGCCTCGGCAGCAGATGCGACAGACATGTCAACCGAAGACGGATCCGAGGTCGACAACGAGTTCGACGAGGACAGCGACCTTGAGATGGACGAGTGGGATGCCGCCGAGCTTGCAAAGCGCCAAGAGGCCGAAGAGATCGCCAGAGAGGAGGCTTACGAGCGCCGCATGGAGATCCTGAGCCAGCACTTCAAGTTCCGCGACAAGTACGCGCCGCAGGAGGACCGCATGCGCATGCTGTTTGAGCGAATCCCGCGCGATTCGGCCAAGTCTTCTGCACCGATGCTCGAGTTTGAGCTGCTCGAGGACGGTGAGCGCCGCCTCGTCGCGCGCGGCGGCCGCGGCGGCCTCGGCAACCCGCACTTTGTCACGCCCGTGATCCCCGGTCCGGGCATCGCCGGCCGAGGCGAAAAGGCCACTCCGATTGTGCTGCAGCTCGAGCTCAAGACCATGGCAGATGCGGGCCTTGTCGGCCTACCCAACGCGGGCAAGAGCACGCTGCTCAAGGCCACGTCCAATGCGCACCCCAAGATCGCGCCGTATCCGTTCACGACGCTCAACCCGTACGTGGGCACCATCGACTTTGACGACTACTGGACCATGACCATTGCTGATATCCCAGGCATCATTGCCGGTGCGCACGCCAACCTGGGCCTCGGTCACCAGTTCTTGCGCCACATTGAGCGCACCAAGCTGCTTGTCTATGTGATTGATCTCGCCGGCGAGGCGCCGTGGGACGATCTGGCGACGCTGCAGAGCGAGCTCGAGGCGTTCAAGGAGGGCATGACCAACCGCCCGTCGCTCATTGCCGCCAACAAAGCCGACGTGGCGGCGCTTGCCAAGCAGAACTTTGAGATTCTCAAGTCGCGCACCAGCATCCCGATTGTGCCCATCTCTGCCAAGAACGAAAAGAACATCCGCACGCTGACCAACGTCATGCGCAAGCTCGTCGAGAACATCAATGCCGAGGAGGAGCGGGCAAAGGCCGACAAGGCCGCGGAGGCGCGCAAGTCCAAGGCGGCTGCTGATGCAGCTGCTGCTGCCAAGAGGATTGCCAAGGCTGCGGAGCAGGCGGCCAAGGCAGCGGCACGCGAGGCTGCCCGGCCCGGCAACGTCCCGCCTGCTGCTTAGACGCGGCTCTTGCAAGTAATAAACTCACGGCCCAATCCTCGATCACTTTCCTGCTTGGCGCACTCGAGGTGCATGTTCTTTGTTTATAGCCACCAAAAAAAAGCTCAGTCCATGGCAACATCGTCGTCGAAGGGATCTTGCTTCTCGCGCATGTCTTCTGACGCAAGCGCTTCGAGCTCCGACAGCGGCCAGCCCACCATCTCGCGCGTGGCTTCAAACCGGTGCAGCTGCGATGCGAGCGAGCGGAGGCGCTTGTCGGACGCCTGCTGGATCCACACGCAGTAATCTGTGATCCACACACGGTCAAGGACAAACGTGACCTCGTCGCGGTCCAGCAACCGTTTGATCTGGAGTAGCGCCTTGAGCACCGCGCGGCGGCCGAGCTTGAGCAGGATCACAACATCCTCGAGCACTCGCGCCGAAAGCTCAAAATGGCGGTAGAGAGGGTACGCCAGCGATCGGCGCAGGCAGCATGTCACCACATCCTGCAGATCCGAAAAAGTCTGCACGGGCGAGTCAGCTTCCAGAGACACGTCGCCCGGCAGAGTGGGGCCGCTCAACACACATCAAAGCACGAGAGCGTCCCGCTCAGCTTGCAGATGGTCCATGCCGACTCGACCGTGGGCTCGCCCTCGGTCGTCCGCAGGTTGTAGCAGTGGCCAAAGAGGATATCGACCAGGCCCAAGTACAGCGCATGCTCCATGGGCGGGTCGATCAGATCTGGCGAGGATAGAAGAGGCATTAGCGTCATGGAGGCGCTGTGTAACCGAGCAGAGAGAACCTACACCGCCGGTTCGACAGCTTCCGCAGCTGGTCCTGCTCCTGCGCACTGAACTCGAGGAACGGATGAAAAGGCGCTCCTTGCGGTTTCTCTTGGCCTGCCTCCGGTGCAGACTGCGCCTGAATCTCGCGCAGGGCCCTCCACGACTCTGGCTTGAACCGGATCAATCGCTGAATCTCCTCGTCGTTCAAAAAGTCGGATCTGCGACGCGACGTGTCAAATGAAAGCAGCAATAGCACATGGTAAAGCAGCACACGAAGCAGCGCTTCTGCGTACATATAATAGTCGTCGTCAAACTTCTCGTCCTCAAAGGCGATCCTTCCCGCGCGGCGAGACTCGGGCGTCGAGGTGTCCAGATCCACAACATCGAGCACCTCGGTCGCGACTTGATACAGAGTCTGCGCATAGCCGCTGTACTGGTTGTTGAATCCGTACTTTGCGCCATTGAGTCCTTCCTGCAGCCAGTCGGCGAGCATCAGCGTGGGATGCTCTGACGCTAGAAAGCGAGCCGCACAAGCACAACGCACGAGTGGCTCCGGAGGGAGCATCTGCGGGAAGCTCCAGTCGATCTCCTCCTCTTCTCCGTCTGCAGTTTCGGTCCATGAGTGCATGAGCCTGTCTGCTTAACTGGCGTTCGCCGAGCCAGCCGGTGCACACAGACCTTGGTCGTTTGGCTGCATGTCCAGTGCGCTCGGCGCATCCTGCTCCTGGATGAGCGGCGCACGGGCCGACTGCGGCGCGGCGCGCGCACCAAGCGCGGCGAGAACGGCTGCCGGTCCGCTGGCCGATGCGGCCGCTTCGGCAGCCGACTTGGCGTCCGCGGGACCGCCGCGGATATCCATGAGTTTGGTCAGCATGTCGAGATCAGCAAAGTGCTCGCCGGCCGTCTCCTTGGGGATCTTGAGGGACACAATGCCCTTGTCAATGTCGTACGACGACCGCTCCCTGCCATCCTCGATCAGGCGGCCGGGCAGGCTCAGGCTGCACGGATGGGGCGGGGGG
>JADGIZ010000600.1:0-11329 GCA_027604665.1 Polyrhizophydium stewartii
ACCACCACCACCACCACCACGCAAGCAATCCCACATCTCGATCAAAACACAACGCACCCTCGTCAGATCCCGCGCGCCACCGGCCCGCCCACTTCAGGATCGGCATATCAAACGCACGCAGCGCATCGCTCGGCGCATACAGCTGCGCGGCAGTGAACCACGCGCTGGCGGCTCCTGGCGCGCCATTCGGCTGCGCCGCGCTCTCCGCAAGCGGCGGCTCGCGGACAAACATGGGCGTCGCGCGCAGCCGGCCGACCTCGACGTCCGTCAGCTTGGTCTGGACGGACGCGAGGTACTTGATCTGTTCCCACGCACAACGGGAGCAGCCGTCAGCACCACTTATCCATCGCACGTGCGACGCACATACAAACACGCAAGCGCCAGCCGGCAGATCACCGCACCAGCTGCACTTGGTCCCAGTTGAGATCGTTGAGGCGGTCAAACACCATCTGCAGCTCAACATGCTCCCTGACGCCGAGCGCCTTGAGCAGCTGGTCCGCCACCGAGCGCGGGTTCGTGAGCGCGACGCGCGGAAGGTCCTTGAACATGGTCACGGTCGGGAAGTAGCTCTGCGCGGGCACGCGCGGGCCAAACTGGGTCGGCACGCACGCCGTCGCCGCGAGCATCGACACCATGCGCGCGCGGTTCGCGTCCGACGCGGCCAGGTAGTGCCGGCTCACGGTCGCCATCGCGCGCTCCGTGAACACCGCGTCAACGCCAAAGTCCTTGTGCCGGATCACAAACGCGATCCAGTCGGGCGCCGTCAGCTCCCGCAGCGTCGGGAACGCGTCCACAAGGTCCTCGCGCGACAGGTGCTTGCCAATCGACAGCGGCACAACCGTCTCGGGCAGCGGCTGGTCCGGCGAGACGAGCCCCGGCCGCGCATAGTGCGTCATGCGCGCAAACCGCACCACCGCCGCCGTGCTGCCGGGCTCGCTCGCGGGGTCTTCAACCACAAGCAGCTGCTGGATCTGCCCGGCCTCGGTCCCTGCGACGGGCCGCGCCGGGTTGCGCATCTGGCCCGCAAGCCACTTGATGAGCGCCACGGCCTCGTCGGTCGTGCGCGGGTGCTCGCCGAGCTCGCGCAGCACGTCGGGCACGCCAAGCGGCCGGATATGCCCCTTGGACTGCAAGAACGCAACAAGCTCCTTGCACTCGGCGACTGCCGACTCGGGCAGCAGCGGCGTCGTGCGGATAAACGCCAGCATTCCAGCAACCGGCGCGCGCACGGCATCAGCAGGCCGGATCCCGCGGTTCGACACAATCCGCAGCGGCGACGCCGACATGCCGAAAAACGCCCGCGCGACAATCGTGCCCACGTGCGGCGACGGCGTCGACGCCTTGGGCGTAAACGACACCATCGTGTGCACCGCCTTGCTCTCGAGCCACGTGCGGCTCTGCGCGTCCAGCGTCATCTGCTCGTACAGCGTCTCGATGCCGGACAGGTCCGTCTCGTACACAATGCGCGCGAGCAGGCCGCCCATGGCCAGCAGCTCCTGGTTCCAGTACGACAGCGTGCGGTCGACAAAATCAATGCTCTCGCGCTCCACCGTCGGAATCAGGTGCCCCGCGAGCTGGATCGCGCACCCGGTCGTCTGGTGCGTCGGGAACCCAATGAAAATGTGGCCCTGCTCGCGCGGGCCCGGGATCAGGCTGTCAAAGATGGTCACGCCGCGCACGTTCGATGAGCCCTCGTACTCGTCGTAGTTGGAGAACATGAGCCGCAGCTCCGTCGTTGCGGGTGGGTTCTTTTTGGTCGTGCGCTTCATCTCGTCCGCGAGCTTGCGCGGCAGCGTCACGCCGAGCGACGCCGTCGAGATGTGCATGAAGATGGTGTAGTTGTCCGTCTTGCGCTTCGAGTCGACCTCGACGTCGAGCTGCGCGCGGCCGTGTCAGCCATGCCGCAGCGCCGGCTCGGCCGGCGGCGAAAACAGCGCAGCACTCACTTGGACTTTGGACACGGCCACGCCCGTCAGCTTGAACGTGTTGTTGGGCGACGTGAGCGTGAGCGCGCGCTTGTCCGGGATCTCAATCATGCGCGGCTCGGATCCCTTCTTGTGGAAATGCAAGATCCGCTTGTCGTCCACAAACACCTCGACCGACTTGAGGCTCTGCGTGAACGCCAGCGACGTGGCCAAAAACTTTGCAAACTCATCCGTCTTGGGCACCTCGATCGGGTCGCGCATGTCCATGTAAAACGTGGTCCACTCGGACACCTCCTCGGCAGGAACCCGCCCGGTCTTGGTCAGCAGCATGTCGTCCTTCCACAGAAACGCCATGCTCTTGTCGCCCGAGGACACAAACGGCTCCTCGCACAGACTAAAGAGCGAGTAGAACCCGACGCCAAAGAAGCCAATCTTCTGCTCGTCCGGGTTGCCCTCGGCGATCTTGCGCAGCCGGGCAAAGTCCTCGTCCGAGAACGGCCGCCCGTTGTTCTTGTAGATCACCGTCTGCACCGTTGCCGCCCGGCTCCACGGGAACAGCAGCAGCGTCGGCCGCGACGACTCCTCCTTGTTCGTGAGGAACACAATCTGGGCCGACTCGGCGCCGGCATCGTTGGAGTTTTGGAGGAGCTGTTTGTGTGAGGTCGCCGTGATACCATTGCCCGTCCCCGGCACGGGGCATCGCACCGCCGCACGGGCCGCCGCGCATGCCGGGTCGGTTGGTCGTGCGGTCAGCCAATCGCCCCCGGCGGCGTCTCGGGGCGAGCACCGCCGCACACCTCTCGGAACACCGTGAACTCGGCCGAGTAGCTGCGAGGGTGCGGCGTTGAGGCGGCGACCAGGCAGGCACGGGCGGGTCGGACAGGCGGCGGGAGCATGTGCCAGTGCATGCCAGAGGTACAGCGCCTGTCAGCAGCCACGATGCGCCGGCGCCGCAGCCAGGGTGGCCGCCGTTTCGGCCGCCGCCGGCCCCCGACCGCAGCGACCGCAGAGCCACGGCGGGTCGCACCGGGCAAGGATCTTGTCGATCAAGTGGCGCTGGTTGACAAGCACGTTCTGCATGGGCGCGGGGCAACGTCAGCGTCCGCTGGGCACCGCCCGCACGCCGCACACGCGCGCGCATGCCTTGGCCTCCGTGGCGCTGTCGGCCAGCAGCGACGCCTTGAGCGCCGCCAGCTTGCTCATGATGTCGGCGTGCGGGGCAACGCCGGCTGCTCCGCCCGCCCTGGCGAGGCGCCGCACGCAATCCGCGACCCGCCTCGCCGGGCGCCGCTTCTCAACAGCGACACCGGCTCCAAGCCGATTTTGACGCAGCACCCCCAGGCACGATGCGGCGGCTGCGGGCGCGCAGGTGCGTGCGCACGCGGCATCGGAGCATGTTCGGACACGCAGCGCAGCGCTGAAACTCTTGCTCTGCTGCAGCCTGCACCGGTACGACCTCGCCACGATCGACGAGCGCGTGCCATGGCCGACATTCCAGATCCCGCGCATCGAGCCCCTCGAGGACCTGCCGCACGTCACGCACGACAACTGCAGGGTCAAGCTCTACCCGCGTGTCATCCGCAACCGCTCCAAGGCCAACCATCTCGAGATCAAGCTCGAGATCGACATGGTGCGTGGTCGTCGCTGCCGTTGTCGAGTCAAAGAGCGATGCTTGTCCTCGAGGAGAATGCCCGAAGCGCACGAGGGCCTGCGTGGAGATGACGCCGCTGCTGACGTGCCGCCGCCACGGTCACCACCCTCTCCGCTGTGATGGCGCCAAACAACCTCTCGTCCCCTCACGCAATCGCTTCCGTCCGGCACCCTGCCACACAGCTCCGGCAGTTCTCGGGCCTCACGGACCCGCAGCGCGACGCCTTGCTGCGCATCATCGACAAGAACTCGCGCATCAGGCAAAAAGCTGGCCTCGCGAGCGGCGTGTTCGAGAAGATCCAGGACGACCTGTACGACCAGGTCTTCAACCCAAAGTCGAGCACGCGCGGTTCGAGCGCGGCCCGCACGTCGTCACGCAGCGATGCCGCCGGCGACGGCGGCGACGGCGGCGACGGCGACGCGGCGGAGCCTGCATCGCCGCTGCGGGCACAGATCCCGCGCATGCGCATCGTGTCGTCCAACGATGAGATCCAAGAAGGGTACGAGTCTGATCCCGGGCCGATTGCTTCTGGCTCTCAGTCCTGGCTCGGCAACAACAACGGCAACAGCCTCAATATCAAGTATTTCGAGGACGACGGCGACGGCGACGATCAAGAAGGCGCCGACCAAGGCGCTGACGCTGGCGACGAAGATGAAGATCAAGAACAGGACGCGGGCGAACAGGACGAGGAGGATGCGCTGTCGTCGTCGCACGTCACCGACGACCTGGCGGACCTCGAGTTTCCGGTCGAAGAGTACGAGCTCAAGAGCAAGCCCGAGGGCGACGAGGACAGCGACGACGACAGATTCGGCATGGCCGGTATAGACAGGCGTCTCTCTATTTTCGTACCGCTTGGAATTGCAGCTGAGACTGGTGCCTCGCAGATCGCAAAAAGAAAGAGCCAGAGAGCGACATGGCGCGGATCCGCCAGCGATACGCATACATGGTCGATATGCGCAAGCGCGGGGCCACGGCGGGCAAGCGCACCATGACCAAACAGGATCTAGAGCACGAGGCGATGATGGAGATGAAGCAAGGCGAGTGCGCCGGCGCTCTGTCGCCTCGCATCCGTCGGTGCAGTTGCTTGTGAGCTGACCATCGCTCACCCTGGCCCGTCGAATCCGCGTGCAAAGTGAGCTCCGACCTGCAAAAGTGGGTAACGGACATCCTCGACAACTCCATCATGCTCGACCCCGATGTGCTCGCCGAGGTCAACAAGATCCCCGAGAACGCAGGCGCCAACGGCGACCGGCCCAAGACCACGCAGCAGGCGCAGCGTCCGACCAACAAGGACCTCTCGGTGCTCGAGCGCGTCGACATCTCGGGCTTTGACGTGCTGCTCAACGCCTGCAAGCCGTCCATCCTCGAGGCCAAGCCGCCCGTGCGCCTCAACGTCGTGCACGAAATCAATCCCCCTGATACGCTCGTCAACACGCTGCAGACCAACTTGGGCATGAACCTCGACGACAAGAAGAACGCCGAGAACCAAGGCGAGGAGACTGCGCGCTGCGGCGATGGCGGTGGTGGTGGTGGTGGTGGATGCTCCGCGCCACGGAAACTGACCTCTGTGTGTGGATGCACGCTCGTTGCCTCTGACTGCACAGCCAGGAAGGCCGGCAAGAAGGTGCTGCCCGAGGTCGACAGCAGCTTCACGTACCGCAAAAAGATCCGGCGCCAGCGACCGCGGTACGGCGCGTGGTACGTGCCGCCGTCCATGTGGAACGAGTACATGAAGGCCCACGGCGTTGATGCCGCCAAGAAAAAGGCCGAAGAATCCAGCAGCCACCGCTTTGGCGGCATCGTGCAGGAGAAGCTCGACGAGATCAACCGCAAGCGCGAGATCGACTACGACCACTTTATGAAGGAGCTCGAGCACGGCGGAAACGGGTCGGGCGGCCAGGGCGGCGCAAGCGGGCTGGGCGGTGGCGCCGGCGGCGGTGGAAGTGGCGGCGGTGCCGGCGGCGACGATGCGGGCGGGAACGGCGGGCCGGCGGGTGCAAACGGCGGCGCTGGTGCCAGTGCAGGGCAGGGCGGTAACACCGTGCCCGGGTCTGCCAACGGGCGGAACGGCCGTGCGACAGCAGGCGGCAGCAGATCGCAGACTCAGAACAGCAGCCGCGTGGCAACCCGCAGCGGCCGGCCCAAGCCAAAGTAGGCGAGGTCTAGCTGCCGAATACACACGCCTGCAGATACACTGTCGCGCAGACTCAGCCGCGCCGCTTTCGTGCGCCAGATGCCGCGCCAGATGCCGCGCCAGAAGACCCCGCGCTGGATGCCCCTGCGCCGCCAGCATCGCGCTGCCGCTTGGGCGGCCCCGCCGCATCGCCGTCCTTGGCGGACAGACTGCTGCCAAACTTTTTGCGATACACGTTGTCCAGCATCTGGAAGTCGCGGTTGAGCTTGCCGCCGCCGCCCGCCCCGCCGCCGGCTGCTGCGTCGCCATCGTCGTCTGCGCCGCCCTTGCGCTTCTTGCCGCCCTTGCGCGCCTTGTCGTCCACGAAATCGTCGTCAAAGGCTTCGGCGCCGTAGTCAAAAGCAGTGTCGTACGTGTCCAGCGCCGACAGCCCCTGGAGCGGCCGCGAACGGGTGGCACCTGACGTTTCGCCATCGGCATCGGCATCGTCTGCCTCGTCTACGTCGGCTGCGGTCGAGCGCTTCTTAGATGTGCGTGAGGTGCCTGCCGCCGCGATGGCCTCCTGCTTGGACGTTGTGTGACCGTGCGCAGCGGCGATGCTGCTTACGAGTCGGTCAGCGGCACCGACGCCTTGCATTGTGTCGACCATGCCGGCGCCCTGGCGGAGCAGGCTTGATAGTGTCGTCGGGCCTAGCGAGTCACTTGCGCCAGCCGTGTCGTCATCCTCCTCATCTGCGAGTGCAGATGCCCTTGCAACGGACGATCGCGCGGCAAAGTAGGATGCCTTTTTTGAGGCTGGATCGTCGCTTGTGGCTGGGTCGATATCCATTGTGGCGGACGGCTTATCCGAGGGCTTGATCTCCGGCACATAGTCGGATCCTGCGTCCGAGTAGATGCTTGTGCATGCCGCCACAGTTAGCCCATGCTGAAAAGACACATAAGCATGCACGCAGCAATCACGCACTCTGATCCGCTGTCGTCGTCCTTTCGCGCCGCTTTGGCCAGGAGCGCCAGCTTGCGGGCACTGGCGATGCGCGCAATGGCTTCCGCGTCTGCGCCGCCCGCGTCGCCGTCGCTGTCGGAATCATCCGCACGGCCAAGGTCCATGCCCTTTCGCGGCGGTTTTGTTGTGGCTGTCTTCTGTGTCGAAGATCCGCCTGCCAGCGGGTCGAACAGGCCGCGCACGGCGTCGCTCGATGTGGCCTCGTCGCCGCTGTTGAGCGCGCGGAACAGAGTCACGAGTTTCGAGACCACCGTACTCGACTCGTGCGACGGCGCAACTGCAGCGGCGGCCTCGGCTGCCGCCTGTACGCGGCCCTCCGCGTTAGCACCCAACGAGATCGCCGCTGGAGCCATATGGATGCATCGGATACGCAACTGCAGCGATTGCGCGCGCTTGCTCCTTGGGCCGCACAATCGTCGCGGGCAGATCGCTGCTGCCAAAGTACGTGCGCTTGTCGTCAAAGCCAAGCTCCCACACAAACGCCATGCGGCCAGGGGACATCATGTCGTTTCGCAGCGGCGGCTGGCCGCGCTGGCCGACCCGGAGGCACAGATCAAACATGTGCTGCAGCGCCGGGTCGTTGGTCGTCACAGGCCCGCCATCGCCGTGCAGCGCCTCGACATACAGCCGCGCCTGCTCGTCCTCCTGCGATCTGCGTCGCGCAGTGCGTCAGCTCGCGGAGGAGGTCAGGCCGTGTGCCAGCGATGCATGCGGCCACTTGCATCGCGGGAGCGCTCTTGTGCTGCGCCTTCTCGACCGTGTCCTTGGCGGCATCGCCTGCACCGGGTCCGGCCGCGGCCACCAAGGGCTTTGTCCCTGAGCCAGCCACAGCCTCGAGCTCGTCGTCGTTGGGCTCTTCCTGCCGATCAACAGCTTCGGGCTGCACGGGCTCGTCCGCCTGCATGCTGCGAGGGACGTCAGCGACAAAGGACGACGGGCAACACGAGCTGCCCACCTCTTGCGGAGCATCTCGAGGATGGCCTGCGGGCTATCGAGCTCCGGCGCGAGGCCCTCGCGGCGCTCCTTGGCGCGGTCGCGGTACTTGGGGCCGCCGCCGCCGCCCGCCTGCCGCCCGCTCGAGCCGCCCGCACCGCCCGCGCCGCCAGAGCCGCCAGAGCCGGCCTGCTTCGTCTTGGTCGGGCTGCGGTCGCCAGGTGTCAGCAACACGGCCGACCGGAGCCCCCGGCCGCACTGGGCGTGCGCACACACCGCGGCTTCGAGAACGACCCGCTGCCGCCTCGGCTGCTGTCGCCGCTGGTCTGCCCCATCCGCAGCCCCGAGGCCGCGGCGCTGTTGACCAGCCGCCGAAAGTCCTCCTGGTTCATCTCGCGGCAAACACCCGAATCGCATGTTGGCCGACATTGATCTCTCCGGTCGAGCGAGAGAGCGACCGTGCGAGCACAGCGGCAGCACCGCCGGCACAGAGCCGTGAGTGGCAGTAAAAAAGTAGTTCATTGGAAATAGCACGACACCGGCGAAACAAAAACGATAGTGAATAGAGCGGGTGTGGAAAGAGAGGCAAGAATGAGTACGTGGTCGGAAACTGGGCCGGCGTGGATGGACATCACGAGTGCCGAGCGAATAGTGGAGCGCAGACGTCAGTGCCGCGCTGGAGGGACCATGCTTGCGCCGTTACTGCTGGATGGCGAGCCGATCGGATGCGGGGCGTCGAGGCTGTGGAACGAGACGACGCCCGACGACGCAGACGAAGTTGCAAACGAGGCAGGTATCACAGTCCCACCGTCGTGGCCGATGCCCCGTATCTTGCTGGGAACGGACAGATCGTCGTGCTTGGCAGGCAGCTCGCCAATGGCTGCCGTGCCCTGGTGGACGAGTTTGAATGGCGCTTGCGCGCGGACCGTCTCAGGCGCCTGCGCCGATCTGGGTGAGTGCGGTGTGCTCAGGTGGCCTGTCGACGATGTGGCATGCTGTGCCGAAGCGCGGGCGTTTGATGCGGCAGACGCAGCCGACTCGGAACGGTCATCGTGGTCGCTTGCGGAGCACAGCCCCATGAGGGCAATGACGGCCGTCTCCTCGGCGTGCGATGCTCGGAAGCTGCCGAGCCCTGGCGACGCCGAGTCGACGATCTGGGCAATGGGGATGCCTCTTGGCGGTGCATGTCTGCCATTGGAATACATTCAGGAAGGCGTCAGCGCTTCTCCTGTTTTGACATGCACTCGCACGCGCAGACGCAAGACTCACGCCTCGGACGGAGACGGCGACGAGGCTGGATGCTGTGCGCTGACCGAAAACGGCGCCGTAAGGAAGCCTGTCTCGGTGCGACTGGCAGACATCTCTGGGGTGACAATGTGCTGCGTCGCGCTCGGCGGCGTGGAGACTGACTGCATAGTGGTGCCGGCAGACGGCGGCGACATTGGGTGGTGGACAGATCTGCGCTGCGAAGCGGGCGAGATCAAAATGCGCTGGCGCTCGGGAAGATGCGCAGGCGGCAACGAATGGGCGGAGCTCGGGGCCAGGGATGCGGCCCGATGCATCGACCACTGGTACCCCGGCGGGTTGTGCGTGTGCATGCCCTGCTGCAAGTGCAGCCGCGTTGGATCTCCATGGTGATGAGCGTGCGCGTGGGGCAGGAGATGCCCTGCAGCCTGCGCGGGGTATTGTTCCGCTTCAAAGAGCGCTGGGGCCGATCCAGATCGCGATCGGGCGTGAGTCCGTGGCCGGCCGGGGACGGACGCGTCGGCATGGACCGGCGATGCGAACGTGGGCGGGCGCGCAAGCATCGCGGGCGAGCGAATCACATTAGCGCCGCTCTGAGCGTGAAGTGATCTGGCGTGATGCTGCTGCTGCGCGGGCAGCGGGTGCGGCGTCGCAGACTGCTGTGTTGTCGTCAACGGATGCCGCTGCAGCTGCTGTTGCTGCTGCCGATCGAGCCTGGATTGCCCCGACGGTGATGCGAGCGGGACGCGGAGGGCGGCGGCCGGGTCCGCGAGCATGCGTGGCGACGGCAGGCGCGACGCATGGATCGGCGGCGTTGTGATCGGCAGCGGCATCGGCGCCGCGAAAACAGGCGACGGGAGGATTGGCGCGGACTGGAGCGGGGCCGAGTGCGGGCCGGCGTATGGGCTGTGGTGAGGCGGTATCGCCAGCAGCCTCGCGCTCTGCGGCCGTTGCAGCCCATTCGTGCCCGTCGAGGGCCACGGCGCTGCAGGGCCGGCGGCAGCTGTCCTGGGCGGCGTCGCGTGGTGGGTCTGCGAGGCCAGATGGGTCGGCGCGCCGTGCAACGCATTCGGCGCCGAGGCCGAGATGCGCCGGATTGGCAACGAAGCTACATCAAGCGAGGGTGCTGCGGCGAACGGGGTTGGGCCTGGTGTTGCTGGTGAGACATGTCCGTCGGATGGATGCGCATACGACGGACGTCTCGCAGAAAGTGGGCCTGGAGGGACGGTAGCCGCGTTGATGCGCACCACGGGCAGGGACGGACAAGACGTGCGTCTGGAGGCGAGTGAGGGGTGCTGGGATCCGTCCGCAGACACGGCAGCGGCGGCGGCGGCGGCGGCAGCCGCATGAGACGATGCATCAGACGCTTTCCGCAGATACTGGCGCCGATTCTGGAACCAAACTTGCACGGCGCGCTGGGCCAGGCCCGTCTTGTCGGCCAGCGACGCGCGCTCCTTGGGGTCGGGGAACATATTGACGGCAAAGGATGCCTGCAGTACAGCCAGCTGAGACTCGTTGATCTTTGTCCGTTTGCGACGACCCGGATCGAGAACGCCGCTGGATCTGAAGGTGTCGACCGTCGCCACGACCCAGCTTAACCGCCTCGCGGCCGGCGCAGGCTGCTGGTGCGGGCGGCTTGTCGAGTGCGTGGCCGACACAGACGCACGGCTATGCTGATATTGGTGTTGCAGCTGAATCTGGGTCTGGTGTTGGTGGGCGAGCGATGTCGCTGGCTGCACTGGTGTTTGCGTGGAGTGTGGTTGCGCGTGGTGAATGGGCGGGGCCAAATGCGGACGGAGATGCATGGGCGGAGACGCGAGCCGATCGGGGCCAGCGAGAAGAGGAGTGTTTGGCTGGCTGTGGAGAGCGTTGGCTCTATCCGCAGGCGAGGCTGTCTGCGTGGGCTGCGGTGGCTGCGTCTGGTCTTGCTGGGCAGCGAGGACGGCAACGGATGAAGTGTGGGCCGTGGGTGCAGCAGGTGCGAGGCCTGGTGTGTGTGAGGCGTCATGGAGGGCCGAAGCCTGTGGGAGCGACATTCGGTACGAATCGCAAAGCAGGATGGCGTCGCGGTTGCTGGTCGGAATGCGGAAGCAGCCCGATCTGGATGGAAATGAGCGCCAACGAATCGAGCTGTGAGTCGCGTTGTTTACGGTAAGAGTGGGGTGCGTCCTGGCATTCAGACGCGAGCATCAGCACCGAGCGCGAATGCGAGAGACGTGGAGGCAGCCATGGCCAAGCCCGCGACGGCGTGGTTGGTGAGACCCGCAAGGCGACCGCGGGTGCAAGATCACGCGGCGCCGCGAGCATCGGAGGGTCGCGAGGGCCACGCGAGCGGCGGTTGGATCGCGGCGCATCAGCACGCCGTCATTGGGGGGGGGACTCGCGCATGCGGCGTATGCAGGGCCGCCGCGAGATGGGGGAGCGGCGGCCCTGCATAC
>JADGIZ010000601.1:0-11321 GCA_027604665.1 Polyrhizophydium stewartii
GACCGCCGTCAAAGTGCCTTGCTCCAAGCCGTGTCGCCGTTCTTGCTGCCTGTCGTTCTCCGCGTTTGCTGATCTCGACATCTGGCCGTTGTGCGCTGGCGACCGCGCCACGACCCGTGTCGGAACGGCACCCTCTCTCGCAGGCACGTCGCGCGTGCTCGACCTGCAGCCAGACAGACAGGGCCGGAAGCGGGCAGGTGCAGAGATTGCCGGGACAGACAGCCTCCCGAGCGAAGCACCAGGCCCGCCCGCCGCCTCCCTCGCTTCAGCAGCCGTCAAGCCGGTCCGTCCCTACCAGTATTCCCAGAGCTGCCTGGCGAGGAGGCCACAAGGCGGCACGCGCGTGCCGCCGAGGGGGGCGCCTCGTGCCCGCGGCAGAATGCACCGCTTCCCCCAAGACCGGACGAGCCGATGCTCAACGCCGAGGCCGCATGGCATGGTGCTGCGGCTGCCGCAACGGGCGCCCGCCAAGTAGCCCAATCCGCTGCCGTCGTCGCGCGCGCCTTTGGCGGCGCCGACGCAGGCATCGTCAGCCTCGAGGATGCCCTGCCGGCGTCGCACCTCCACCCCGAGTTCATGGGCACCTTTGCGCTGATTGGCCTCGCGGCGCTGGTGCTCAACGTCCTCATGGTCGTCTCGGTGCTGCGCTCGAGCGTCATCCGCACGGCCGAGTACATGCTCAACCTCAACCTGGCCGCCAGCGACCTCGTCTTCTCGCTCACCATCCTCGTCAACTCGTTCGTGTCGCTCATCAAGGGCAGCCCCTTGGTCGCCTCCTGGGCCGGCTGCCAGGCTATCGCAATCGCCGTCCAGATTTCCACGTCCGTCTCGATCATCACGGTCGGCGTTCTGGCCTTCCACCACTACTCGATCATCATCCTCGACAAGCCCAACTTTGGCTACCTCCAAGTCACAAGGTACATCATCATCGCATGGGGCGTTGCGCTCATCTCGTCGGTTCTGCTCTATGCACTCGGCGGCGCATACGTCCCCCGGCCGGCATACCTCCACTGCCACTTTGACTACCTGTCGCCCAGTGTTTCCCAAAGGATATCGACATCGTACATGATCACCCTTTTGTGCGGCGTGCCGCTCGTCATTGGGTTCGTCTATCGCCGCATTTACTCCAAGGTCGTGTCTGTGGAGCAACTCGTGCGCAGGCACCTCGTGCCAAGCATGGCCGTACCGTCCAACCTCGAGGAGTTTGAGCTCCAAGAGTCGCAGAACGAGCATCACTCGCCAACAGCCTCTCCGCCGCGTCCTCTCGTGCCTGCCCCCGCAAAAACCCGCGATGTCTTGCTTGCCCGTCTTCACACAGCAGAGCTGCCTCACAAGATCGACAGCCTGCACCCCGTGGAGGCCCCAAGCTCGCCAAACGCGGGGCCTACGTCGTCCAAGAATACAGCCGACGTTGTCGCAAGCAATTTCTCTGGTCAGAGGTCAGGGCCGTCGTCGTCGGTCGACCAAACCAGCTCTACGCCACCACAGAGCGTGCTGCGCGAAGCGATGCGCAACGTCGCCAACCGCGGCTTCTTCATCTCGCTCGTTTTCATTCTCTCGTGGATCCCAACGGTGTTTGCCGCGTGTTTGGAGCTGGGCCTTTCAAGAGAAGTCCCCTGGCTGCTCGACGCGTCGGTGACAACGTTTGGCGCCTTGAGCTCCGTCGCGAACCCAATTGTGTTTTTCTGGGTTGACCTGCGCCTGCGCCGCAGCTTGATGGAGCTGCTAGGCATTTCTCACTGATTCCTCGCTGCCGGTCTTTCGACCAAAGCTCCTCCCATGTTTTGCTTCGCTCAAATAAAGTCTGCATTGCTGCGATACTTGCGATCCGGACAGGATCTTGCCGCGCGTAGCAGCCAAGTGCACGGGCCAAATTTGTCGACGCTGCGACCATAAACAAGTCTCGTTTAATCAGTGGAAACAGTTGCAAACGCAATCGGACACCGGGCAGACATCATGCTCTGCAAACCACTCGAGCATGTGGCGAGTGTGGCCGCCGTGCTTGCACGTTTGGCACCAAGTGAACCACGAGTCGATGATGCTCGCATCGGTTGCGTGCAAGCCGCTGTCGGCGCCGGCATGGACGGTGTCGGCCGACGCGCCAGCGCTCGCCGCGGCCCCGCTGCTGACCGCTGGATGTGCCAGATCGGCCGTGCTGCCGATCGATTGGCAACAAATCGCGCAGCGAGGGAGGGGCTTGCGGCAGTTGGGGCACGCCATCATCTACATCCAGGTCGTGCGTCAGTCAGCAAACTTCAGAGACAACAGAATATGGATAGCCCACAAAGCTGGCAGCTTACCTTTGGCCGATGGGTGCCTGCGGGCAGCATGCCGCCCGTCTGTCCCTGCCGGCGCATCCTGAGTGAGTCGGCAATCGATTCGGAGCAAAAGTTGCATCGGACATGGATCTGCGGAGGGATGCGCTCGAGGACGCCCACTGGCGCCGCGGACGGCACCGGCAGCCTGGATGTCACGGGGTGCTTTTGGAGAGCTTGCAGCATGCGCGCTTGCTTGCGCCGCTCGATGTCGAACACAGCGCGAATGTGGTACAGCTGCCAGCGGTCCAGCAGCCCGCGATATCTGGGTCAAGTCAGCTGTAATCCGGCCTCAGGCGGCAAGCACTGTCCAGACGCACTCTTCCACCCATGCATAGGTTCGGTCGTCCTGCGTATCGTCGCATCCACAAAGAGAGATGACCAGGCTAGCCGTCTGAATGTCGCCCGTGCGGTTGACGTATCGCTCAATCAGATCCACGCCGTCCTTGTCAAGGCCTGTGAGCAGCAATCCGTCGATCTGGCCTTCCGCGAGCATTTTTAGTTGCTGGCGTTGGATGTAAGGAAGCAGCTGGTGGTTCGCACAGCATTAGCCAGTGTCCGGCCTCGCGGCAGACACACAAAAGCACGGGCACACTCACGGCCTCGTCGTCGAGGAAACGCAGTGCAATTGTCATACGATCAGCGATTGGCATCGTCGTGTCTTCGATGGCTTCCAAAACACCGTTGGTGGATGAAGCGATGCTGAACAGCGCGCGAAGGTACGGGCTGTGCATGGCGGCAATTGCATCCGCGAGAGTTGCTCTTGCGGCCTTGGCGTCACTGTCTTCCTTGCCGCCAGAGACAGTCGCAGAGCGCATCGCCACTGCCCCCGTGAGCGCGACCGCCGCCATCTTGATATCCGGGTCTGCTTAGCCGCAGGCTGTCAGCGGCTACCAGACAGTATTTGCCTCTCTTGAATCCAACAAACCGCACCTGATGATCTCCTGAGGCATGCTGCGGCTTGCGCTATGCTACCCGTATGAAAATATGTCATGGCCGCCGCAACGTCGTGCAAGTTTTGCTGCTCGTATCTGCAAACCGCCGTTGGCGCAGTCAGCATCTGCCAAGCAAGCCGGGTAAAGATGCAGAGACTTACGCTTCAATCTGTGCGTGCAATGGTGATTTGCCCTCGCTCGACTCCTGGTCGTCGTAACCACAGAGAACCAGCGGCCTACGGCGGGTGATTTCTCGATGCGGGTCCGTGAGCCGCGATTTGTAGTCGCCATTTGGGAGTAGGCCAGAGTCGGTCTCTTGCAAGGCCGAGCTCGCCGACTTTGACATGAGGAGCGAAAAGATGCCGCGGAAGCCCGTGCTCGACACCATTGACGAGCACATGGCTGCGTCCGAGCCAGCGGCGCCATTGGCGCCAAACGATGTCACGCTTGGTGGCGCTCCCGTGCCGAAGCCGCCAAACGCTGCGCCTGCCGAGGTCATCTTGACTGCGGAGCTTTGAATCAACCACACGACGGTCATGAGCCGCCACAGAGAGTCCAGACTTGGGTTGTCGCCAACAATCTTGCGATTCAGGACAGCCTGGGGGCGGTGGATCAGCAACTTCACGGCGGAACACAGAAGTCCCCGCAGCCCGCCACCACACTCACGTTGAATCCGTAGCCGTGCAAGGCTCGCTCGCGCATGGTTTCGGCGATATCCGAGCCATGCTCGGTCGAGTCAAAGTCAAGCATGGCCACGTTGCCGTTGCTTGCCACGGATATCCGCCCGTATGGCGCCACAGATATGGCCGGCGTCGCTGGGAGGCAGCCCGTCATGAGATGGCCGTCCCGCCCGACCGAGGCGACATAGAAAGTGGTCAGGTGGCCTTCAAGGCGAGGGATCCACGCAAAGTCGCTGGCCACAACCTCGTCGAGCTTGACTATGCTCGCAAGGTGCCAGCAGCGCGGGTCAGTGACGGTCTCGGTATTGGGAGAGCTCAGGCGCGACAGAGAAGGCATACCGATCTGCGACCTCCACACAAACGGCTCGATCTCGCTTGTGTCTGGCGTCAGCACTGGCGAGGACTCGCCGAGTCTGGCCGTGAGCTGGGCGGCAGACGCGATGGCAAAGGCAGCCATCGATGTGTTTGTTGGCGCTGGAGCAGCCGCCGGAGGAGCGGGGACCGGGTCTGCGAGGGCCGGCGCCGGCAGAGGCAGCAGGGCGACAGAGTCTTTGGCGCCTGCCAGCGATGAGCCTCCCGATGCCCTGCTCGAGGCAGCAGAGAAGCCCTCGGTTGTGGGCGCACGAGAGCGGTCGTGCACGAACCAGCACTTGACGACGGGCGAGTCGCGGGCGAGGCAGTGAATGAGGCCGCGGCAGCTCGGCGACCACGAGATTCCCAGAATGCCGTACTTGAAGTCTGGGTTGAGCGTCAGCACAGGCTCGCTCGGCCGGCGCTCGTCCCAGATGCGGATGGTGCCGTCGTCGCCGTAAGACGCAAAGCGGACGGAGCAGCTGGGGTCGGGCGCGAGGCCGTGCACCGCCTTTGTTGCAATGCTGTACGACGGCGTGCGGCTCGAGTCTGTGCAGCGGCGTCAGCATCACTGTGCGGCCGGCGGCGAGCGCGTGATCTGGCCGCGGAGATGTGCCGCACCTCGATAGTCATAGGCGCGGATAGACTTGAGGCTCATTCCGGCAACGAAGCGCGGGGCCGAGTCGAACATCCAAGCGGCCGACGATGCGCCCTCGGCCGTTCCGTACTGCGCGACGGGCCGCGATGCCTCCGACACAGAGGGCTGTCGGACAAGCGGCGCATTTGTTTGTGTGTGTTGGGCGGAGCGTTGTTGGTGTTGCGGCGCGCCTTGGACGGCCGCCGCCGGCGGCTGCTGATTGGCCTGCAGCGGTCTGGCGTTGATGTCCCAGACCATCAGGCAGTGGTCGTTGCGCACTCGGTCGAGGCCCGAGAGGAGCAGGTTGGGCTGCGAGGGACAGAACGACACGGCGTTGCACGAGCGCGAGTGTGTCGTCACAAACTCGCGCACAACCGGTGAGGCGCGGGTGACGCCCGCGAGCGCTGCAGGCGCGGCGGCAGCGGCGAGCGCTGCGCTGTCCACTGCGAGAGAGACGGCCGAGGGCGGGAGGAGCGGCGGTGAGCCGGCAACGGAGATGCCGGCCAGGTTGACGAGAACGGTGCGTCCCGAGGTGTTGCCGACCGCCACCAGGTTCGAGAGCAGCGGATCTGGGTTCCATGCGATGCACTGCGGCGGCTGGGGGTCAGCACGCAGCGCGCGGCACGCCAGGCCAAAGGCGCAGGGGGCGCCCTCAGCACACAGGCCGCAGGCGGTGGGCGGCGCAGCGGGTGAGCGTGGTGCCGACCTTGATGGGGGCAGTGTCCGTGAAGAGCCCAACTGGCCGGATGCAGTCCGAGCCGAGGGCCATATCGGGTGACGGCTGCAGCAGGCGCCGCCAGGCGGGCGGTGCCGCAGGTCAGCGACGCAGCGGCGTGCAGCGCATGCGACGCAGCGGCATGCCGCCGTCCGCATCCGTGAGCAAGCTCGCACCAGCGTCGACCATTCGTAGAGGCGCAGGTCGGACCCCAGCGAGCACACGAACAGGTTCTGCGAGTGGGCGTGGGGCGACCACAGGAGCCTGCGGGCCGCGACGGCCGCGGGCAGGCGTGAGCATGCGCGCGGGCACCCCCCCCCGCGCGGCCCGCGAGGCGCTGCTGCGGGCTCACCGGCGTGCCGGCCGCGACATGCGTGAGAGCCGGTCAAAGTCGAGTTCCGCCTCCAGCGGCGATGACCGACCCAAGCGGCCCAAACTGACTGCGCCGCTCCGGCCGGCCGCAATTGCCGGCATCGGGTCATGCATGCAACATGCCGAGGCGGTTGCGGTGCACGGTTTTATTCAACATAAGGCCCTGGGAGCCGATGCGCCGCGATGCATGGGGAATCAACGAGAGAGAAACAGCATCTCCATCAAGCTGCGGCGCAGGCGGAGGTCGACCCAGAAGAACATGAGGGGATTCACAACGGCGCTCATGGCGGCAAAGAAAATGACGATAGCGTCCGCCTGCCACGATATCGGGCGGTCTGTCGCCAGCTGGACAATGACCGAAATCGACGACGGAAACCAGGCAAAGACAAAGACCAGTCCAATGAAGAATCCGCGGTTCGCAACGTTGCGCATCGCCTCGCGCAGCGTATTCTGGGCCGGCGCAGAGCCGCTGCGGTTGACCGACGACGAAGGCGCCGAGCCTTGGCCCGAGTGGTTGCTCGTGGTGGCATCGATTGTGTGTTTGGACGACGTCGGCCCTGCCTGTGGCGATCCCGGGATCTCCATCGGATGCGGCGACCGTGGGCTGTCAAGTTTGGGCGGCAAGCCCGCCGTGTGCACCCGCGTCACGGGCTGCTGTCGAGTAGCAGCAGGAGCAGGCACAAGCAGACGGGGCGGCGCTGGCGCATGCTCGAGACGCCCAACCTGAGCCTCGTGGAGTTCAAACTCGTCGAGGTTGGAGGGCACAATCATGCTTGGCTCGAGGTGCTGGCGGAGGCGCTGCTCGATGATCACGATTTTGCCGTAGATTCGGCGATAGACAAGGCCGATGAGGATCGGAAAGGCCATCTGCAGGCACAGCGTGTAGATCGTGATGAAGCGCTGCGAAGACTCGCGCGACAGGTAGTTGTAGTGGCAGTGGATATGCGCGGGCTGGACCACGTACGAGCCGCCGTACGCATACAGCGAGAATGCCGAGAAGAGCGAGAAGGCCCACGTCGCGATGATGGCGAACGTGACGTGCGTGTATGTGAGGCTTGGCTTATCGTAAATCACGACCGAGTAGTGGTGGAAGGCGAGAATGATGACGGTGATGACCATGGACGTCGCCGACGCCTGGAGCGAGCTGGCGATCGCCTGGCAGCCGAACCAGCTGTCTGCCCACGGGCGGCCCTGTGCCAGCGAGGCGACCGTCGTCACCAGGACAAAGCTGCCGAACAGCAGGTCGCTGGAAGCGATGTTGAGGTTGAGCGTGTACTCGGCGGTGCGGATGACGCTCGAGCGCAGCACCGAGGCGATCATGAGCACGTTGAGCACGACGGCACCAGAGGATATCAGAAGGAAGAAGACGAACAGCCCCGGGTGGTAGTTGGACGGGTCTTGGTCGTCGTCACGGACGAGTGGGTCCGGGACAGCTGAGCTGGACGCCTCACCGGGCGATGTTACTGCGAGCGAGCCGGCGGCGGGCGAGCCTGCCAAGGCAGAGCTGTGGGCGCCGGTCGCCGAGGCCGCGGCGTTGGCTGCACACACGGCGACGGCGAGCAGCGCGGTGAGCGCGGCGTGCGTTGAGGGCATCAGACCCGAGTACGGGAAACAGTCGGGCGGTCCCGAGGTCGCGGCGTCATTGCGCAAACGCCACACTGACGCCCAAAATTTGACGACCGGGGCAATCAAAGCAGGTGGGACACAAACAGCGGCCACCGACGACTCGGTCCAACAGGACCACCGGCGCGGGACCAGCTTGCGTGTTACAGAAGCAAGGAAAGATGTGGAAGTTGCGCGCCGAATATGTACCGACGCTCGTCCAGACGGGGCGCTGTTCACTTCCGGGACTCAGGGGTCCTCTTGGCTCAAAGCGGGGAGCTGTCGATAAGGCCATAAGGCACCACGTACTGCTGGCAGCAGGTGGCACGTCGCACTGGCGAAGCAGTCTGCAGAAGGGAGACGAGTCAGCTGCGCCGCTTGAGCCAACGAAGCGTTGCCGCTTCAGCTGTCGCTGTGTCGGCGCGCCGGGCGCTGCCTGGGGTCTATCAGCGCGGGGGAAGGCGACAGGCGACGGTCACCGTCGTGTGGGTGGGTCTGCATCAATCAGAGTGTGGTTGCGGACGAGGGCAAGCAAGCTGTGTGGTCGGCAGGCGGGGTTTGAGTGGTGCGGCCGACTCCGCCCAAACGACGGCAGTTGACCTGCGACCGGCTCGACTTGGAGACTGGTCGCCGCAGGAGGGTATCAACCGCAAGCGCAGGGATGCATCCGCTGGCGAGCTGCCAGCAGGCTCTGTGCAGACGGGACGGCGCAGCGATCTCGTCTTTGCCCAAGATGAGCACACCAGCCGACATCCGCGCCGCCGTTTCCGAGTCTTCCCTCGCCGGCGGGGGTGTCGCCCCACCCGCCTACACCGCGCCGCCGGTCCGGACTGATGCCGTGCCGCTCGAGCCGTCTGCACCGGCCCTTGCTCTGGCGCCGACGGCTGCCGCCGCCGAGGCAGCAGGCATCACCGACTTTGGCCCCAACGTCTCGTCGGATGCCGACAACTTCTTCCAGAGCGACCGGGACATTGAGCTCCAGCGTGCTCGCAAGGAAAAGGAGCGCCGTTTCGGCGCGCGCGGAAGGCCGCTCCAGCTGCCGTCCAAGGTGCTGGCTCTCGAGCTGGTCCAGCCCCCGTCGGTGGTGGTGCCCGACTCGGCGCAGCTGCTTGACCAGGCCGCCGCCGACGGGGCCAACGGGCTTCAGGAGCTCCAGGAGATCGAGGTTTCATGGGCGTATGTCGGCGAGTCGGGCCATGTCGCCCGCAAGGTCGACCTCGAGGTACCGGACCCTGGTCCCGCCCCTCCCCCTCCCGCGCCAACGTGTGTCCTGGCGCTGTGCGCTGACGACGGCGGATCGGACAGACCGGCGCCGTGCTCGGTGTGTTCCGTGGCCACACAGGCCCAGTGACCAGCCTTGCGGTTGCGTACGACGCCCGAGGCCGCGACGCAGCGCTGTTCACGGGCTCGTGGGACAAGACGATCCGCAAGTGGAACGCGAGCGTGCGTGACCGCGCCGGTCTTGACTCGCCGAAGCGCTGCTGCCGCCGGTGCTCACCGCCTCTCATGTGCATGACAGGACTCGTCGCAGATCATGTGCATCCGCTACCACAGCGACTTTGTCAAGAGCATCCGGCTTCACGGCAGCGTTCTTTTCAGCGCATCGGCCGATAAGACCATATGCATGTGGAACGCCGATACGGGCGCGCACGTCCGCACGCTGCGTGGGCATACCCGCGCCGTCGAAGACATTGTCCTGTCCGCCAACGGACGGATCCTCTTCTCGGCGTCATCCGATACAACCGTCCGCAAATGGGACACCAACACCGGCCAGGTCCTGGCCGTCCTGACCGGTCACCAAACCTCGGTCTACAGTCTCACACTAACCGCAGACGGCTCGGAGCTATGGTCTGGTGCGTTGGAGGTGCTCGGCCTTGGATCATTTTATGCCGATGCTGATTTTTGGTTCTCATTGCTGGCCTTCCAGTGTCGGCCGACAAGACCGCCCGCCGATGGGATCTTGAGGTGGGATGGTATAGGCACGGGCTATCGTATTTCTTTTCCAGCGTGCTCACAGGCAGGCCAGACAAACGCCTGCACATGCTCGTTCGAGCACCCCGACTTTGTTCGCTCCGTGCTCGTTATAGGCGAGTCTGGCTTGATTGCGACCGGGTCTCGAGATGAAAACGTTCGCATCTGGAACACAGCGGTGTGTAGTTTTCCTGAACAGCTTGAAGCTTGATGCTGGTCGCTTTTCGCTTTGCTGATGCGTGGCATGCCGCATATCCAGACGGAGAAATGCATCAAAGTGATCGAGGGCCACTCGGGCGAGGTCTCGGCCATCAGGATGGGATCCAACAACAGCATTTGGACGGGCTCTCTTGACGCCACGCTGCGCAAGTGGTCGCTAGGTGAGCTGCATTGTTCCTCAACACGGCGCCACTGCATCGTGCAGTTGCTAATTGGCGGTGCGCGTTCTCAGGCGATGAGCTGTTTTCACCGATGGATCTTGCCTTTTCGGAGGCAGAGACGCGCGAGGGTGCTTTGGCGGACTCACGCCGCGACGTGGTTGCCGCCGCGGCCAAGGATCTGCACGAGATCGTGTCAGGCGCAGCCGGCCGCCCCATCTCGGCGCCGGTGATGACCGAGGAAGAGGAGCGCGAGCTGGCCGAGCTGATGGGCGAGCTCTAGCGCCACGACTGTTGTACTGCGCGCCTCTGATTCATCTGAGATGCGGTCAATGCATGCTCCATCTGGCGAGGCAGAGAGATGGCGCTGATTGCCGGTGTGCGCGTGGGCATGTCATGCTTGGGCGGCCAGATCCGCGGCCAGCGTGTTTGAAAGAGCGCGGCGATCTGTCAGCGCGGGCGGCCGATGCCGGGATAGGTGGAGAAAGCGCCAAGTCATGCGAGACCCATGGCTCTCTGCTGATTTCAGCTCGAGGAAGCGAGCCGGATTGGGGCAAAGTTCGATTCGATTCGAAGAGGGATTTATTAAGGAGCGAGGCGGCCGACTTGGATTGGGGCAAAGTCGACTGCTCCCACTCACGCCGCTCGCCCGCCAGGCCCAGACCGCCGGCGCACGCACACGCACGCACACACGCCCGAGCGCCGCCGCGCACGCCAGCAGCACCTGCTCTGCCCGGCTCGCGCGCACGCCCCCGTGCCGCCGCCCGCCGTCCCCTCCGCCCGCGCCGCCGCCCGCCGCCGCCGGCTCGGCAACGATCTCGCAGCCCGGGCGTCGCAGCGCCAAGCGTCCCCGCCCTCAGCGCCAACACGCAGCGGCCGCCCGCTCGCAGCGTCGATACCCGCTCCCCGCGCAGGCCGCCTCTCCGCCCGCGACGCCGCCCTGCGCTGCCCAGGCCTCCTGCGCGAGCCCGACAGCACCACCTCTGCCAAAGGCACCGTCGAAGCCGCCGCCTCCGCCACCACCGACGCCGCCCATCGCTCCGTGATGGACAGAGTGCATCACCCACAAAGAGAGCAGGGATCCTGGCCCGCGCACGGCCCGCCCAGCGCATCGGCGGCGCCTGCTGCCCCGCCTCGGACCCCATCGGCCGCCGCCGCAGTCGCCGCAGCTCCTGGCGCCGGCGCCGCCTCAGCCCTGTCGCCCCGCCCCGGGCACGACCACCCCAGCGCCAAGCCAAGCTCCAGTGTCGCCGAGCACCTGCTTCCGCCCTCGCATCGGCTTGCCCAACCGCCTGTGCTCCCGCACGCCGACGTCATCTACATTTCGGACGACGATGAACAGCTGTCAGGCCCCCCGCCCGGGGGG
>JADGIZ010000602.1:0-11298 GCA_027604665.1 Polyrhizophydium stewartii
TGCGCGGCGTGTGCGGCGGCAGCGCCGGCGGCGGGCGGCTGGTCCGGCGGGACGGTGACGCGGGCGGGCGGCGGCGGCATCGGCGCTGTCAGTCGACGTGGGCAACCAGCAGATCGGCGCCCCGCCACTGGGGGGATCGGCTCCGCTCATCGCAGGCCGCCCGCCGCGGGGGCGGTGCTCCGCGCGCTGCAGGCGGCGGCCGCGGGCAGGTGCCGGCCGCTTCATTCGCTAGAGGATGCGCCACGACGACAGCAGCGGCCGCAGCGGCTGCGCAGCGGCCACGGCGCCCGCGCGGGTGCCGCGCCCGGCGGCAGCAGCTGCGCCGAGCGCATCTTGCGCACGGCCGGCGGCATCGGCGGCATCGGCGGCCGTGTCGACGGCGCCGACGAGGCCGCAGCGCCCGCCACGGCCGGTGCCGCGCCGCCGGGCACCGCCGCCTGAGCGCCCTGGTCGCCCGCTGCGCCGGGCACCACCAGCGCCGCGATCGTCTGCCACAGCGATGCCGTGCTGCCCGCGTGCGGCCGCGTCAGTCTCTCATGCCGCCCAGATCCGCACTCCGCACGCCACGCACCTGCTGTGCAGCCCCATGGCAATGAGCAACTCGCGCAGCCGCACCAGAATCGCCACGAACGCAAGGACGTTGAGCAGCTGACGGAAGCGCGTGCGGCGCGCCGACGGCCGCATCGTCGTGTTGACCATCATCCCGATCGTGTCCTTGACCAGGCGTGTCCGCGAGATGACCAGAGCCACGAGCGCAATCGCGCCGTCCATCATGAGGTCCTGGCGCGCGCGCTGCCGCACGAGCCGGTGCAACATCGACCCCTGCGACTCGATCATGTTGCGGTGGGTCGCCAGCTCGCGGTCGTGCTGCACGCAGAGTCAGCATCGTGTTGGACTCTCAAACGCCGCCCGCTTGCCTGGCGCACCTCGGCGATCGTGTGGTCAAGCAGCGCCTGGGTCTGCTCGAGCTCGCGGCTGATTCGGATCGACTCGAGTCGCTGCTCTTCGACGTCGAGGTTGAGCGATGTGAGCTCCTGGCGCAGGGTGACGATGACGCCGTTGAGGTGCGCAATCTCCTTGGTGCCCTTGCGCACAAGCGCCTTGGACCGTGCACGCTGCGTCAGCCAGCATGCGGCATCTGGGGGCGGACAGCAGGGCCGGCCTGGGTCCGGCGCGGGGATGCGGCGTACCTGCAGCTGCACGTTCTTGGCAAAGTTGTAGACGCCCATCATGTAGTTGCGCGACGTCAGCATGTGCTGCGCCTGGTTGATGGCATGCTGCCGCTCAAAGGCGCCGTTGATCTGGTCAATGAGCGCCGGCACCGACGACGACGCCGAGAGCGCTACGGGCAGGTGCGAGCGTCAGCGCCGCAGGCCTCGCGCACGTCGGGCGGGCCGCCTGCGAGCTCCCCGGCGCATCGCCGGCCGTGGCTGCACCCCACGTGCGGGCCGCGCGGGGATTCGCCGCACCCCGCCCGGCCGCCGCCCACGCCTCGCCGCCGCCCGCGGCAGGCACCCACCGGTCGGCGCCTCGCTGGTCAGCGCGCCCACGTACTGCGCGACGCTCTGCGTCTCCGCAATCAGCGCGCCCATGTTCGGCTGCATCGCAACCACCCCGCCGCCGCTGCCCGCCACCGTCAGTGCCGAGGCGCTGCTGCTGCTGCCGACTCCGGCGTCGTCGAGCTCGCCGTCTGCCCCCAGCAGCTCGTCCTGCCGCGCCGCCAGCGCTACGGCCGCCCGGGCGACCGCGGCAGTCGCAGCCGACAGCGCGCCGCCCGCCGCCGCGGCGTCGGCGCCCGCCGCCACGGGCACGCCCGCGGGCATCGGCTGCACGTCGTTGTCGCCGTTCATTGCGGAAACCTCAAACCGCAACCCCACGCCCCGGTGCACCGGCACCGGCGCCACCCACCAGCCCGCTAACCGCCGACACCCCGACCGCCGGCCCCGCTGCGTCCTCGACGTGCTGCCGCCGGAGGTCCGCAAGCACCTTGCCGATCGCGTGGCTCGCCGGCTCGTCCCCAAGCGCGTCCGCCAGCGCGAGCGCCGAGGCGTACGACTCGATGGCCAGCTTGTGCTGCTTGAGCTGGGCTGGCAACGAGGTCGCCCAGGTCAGCCCGCCGCACCCCCTGCCCGCCGACCACGGCCTGCGCCAGATCGTGCCGCAGACCCACCCTGCGCCTGCGCAACCAGGACCCGCCCATTCAGGCCCCAGCGCCGGTCCTCGAGCGCATCTGAGACTTGCAGACTGACCTCGCCCAGCTCCGCCGCCCGCTCGTACTGCTTGAGCTCGAGGAAGCAACGCCCGAGATCGTGCAGCAGCCATGCGCGCTCTACGGAGTTGTCCGGCGCAAAGGGTAGCTTCTCCTCAAACGCAGCCACCGCGTCCTTGTAGCGGTGCGTCTTGACGTAGATGCGACCCATCTCGCCAAGCGCGCGGCTCACCGCAGCCGGCAGCCGGTTCTCCTTGCCTGCGGCCAGCTCTGCAGCAATGCGGGCGACGTCAGAGCTCCGCTGCGTCCACTCAAGCCCGTGCATCTGCCTTGCCTTTTCGGTAGTAGTTGAGCGCCTCGGTCGAGTTGCCCAGCTGGATGTAGATGCATCCAATCACGTCATGCAGATCGACTGGAGTGCAGAGTGCGATCAGCCTGCTGCTCCGCTGCGCAAGCACGGGATCCGTGCACACACCGACGATGCGACCCTTGTCCGGCAGCCCGCGCAGCTCCCCGAGGCGGGCAAGCAGGTTCTTGGCGCGGCGCAGCGCAATCTCGTACTCGCCGCGCGACATGGCTGTGATGCGCAGCGTCAGACCGCAGCCGTCGCAGCAATCCTCCCTGCCATCGCGAGGCTCACACTGTCGGATCTGATGGAAGCACGTCTCTACCATCTTGACCGACTGCGGATTGGGTGGTGCGCGCAGCGTCGACGGCGCGCTCTTGGGCGGCGCGGGGACGTGAGCGCGCGGGCCAGGCGTCGCGACGCTCTCATGGCTTGTGGACGCCGGCGCCGTCTTGGGGCGGTAGCCGCCCGCCGTCTTTGGGTTGTTGCTGCGCTCGTTCTCAGCTTCGCGGCGGCGCTGGAACTCCTCGGCCCGTGCGACAATCAGCTGGCGGTTGCGCGTGTGAATCGCCTTGGCCAGAAGCTTGGACTGCTCCTTCTTGCGCGCATAGATGGGCTTTTGCTGCCGCCAGAACTCGGTGCGCGTCTCGAGATACTTGAGGGCGTCGTCCACAAGCCCGCGCACGTCCTCGTTGGGGTTGTTGGAAAAGTCTGCGCTTCCGCCCAACGTCAGACGCAGCTTATCGTCGGCGCCCACACCATCCATGCAGTCCTCACCGCGGTCGTTGAAGAACGCCTCGAGATACTCCTTGTCTGCGTAGAGCTCGCCAAGTAGCTGCTTGACCGTCTTCTCGCCCTTGCTCGGCTCCTTGGCATTCTGGTTGTTGAAGCCGGGCGGCGCAGGTGCTTTTGGAGACACCCACACGCCCGTAGCGGTTCCCCCGTGCTTGTCGTGGCCGTGCCCGTGCCCGTGCCCAGCGCTTCCGGTCGGAACGGTGATGACAAGTCGCGCACCAGGCGGCGGCTGGAACTTGTAATCCTTGGGATCTGTGGCCGTGTTCGTTAGCACAGTGAATAGAAACGCGCGATCTTACGATGCGATGCGGCCAGCCGTGGCAGATACTCACTGCCGATCGAGTTATCAATCGCCTCGCGAGCCTTTTGAATGCCGAGCCGGAACTCATCCAGCTCAGGACGCAGCTTGTTGCCGCGGTGGTAGTAAACGAGCGCCATCTCAAAGTCGCCCTTGGAGTAAAGCGCCTCTGCTTTTTGAAAGACACCCTGACAGCGCGCAGCAGTTGCGAGGCCGCGGTCAGCTCAGCGGCGCAGCCAAAAGTTTCCAGCGAGAGTCGCGTCCGTGGACGCGCAGGATCGGGCTCGCCAGACCTTGAAGAAATCGCGGTCCTCCTTGAGCGCCGAGTCGGCGTCGATCAGCGCGGCGTGCGAGTCGCCCAGCTGCAGATAACACTTGGAGCGCGCAACGAGCGCATTCTTATCCATGGGTCTGAGCGTGAGGGCCTGTTTTCAGCACGCGCCGAGCCGCGTGGCACCGTCGACAGTGCCAGCGAGCGGATCAAGAACGCCGCGACGCGTTAGCAAGCGGCGAGCGAGAGATGCGTCCAGTGCGAGGGGCAGCCTGGCCCGACATGCCTTGGAATATGCCTCGATGGCCTTGCGATAGTCGCCCTGTTTGGCGAGAATGTCGCCTTCGGCTGCATACGACTGGAACGACGACACGGGGCCGCCCTCGACCGAGTCAATATCAAAGTCCTTTCCGTCGCCGGCAGGGTTGTCGTTGGTCATGTTGTGAGTCTGGTTAAGCCAAAAATCACACTTCATTTCTGCTCCGCAGCAGCGAAGCCATGCGGCGCGTGCGGCCGCTACACATCATTCACTGAATAGCTGGATGCGGTCAATGAGCAAGCTGGTCGACACATTCTCGGGCAGGCCCTTTGGCCTGATTTCTGACAGCGAAGACGAAGTAAAGACAACCCGCATGGAAAGCTTTTCCATCTCATGACCCGAATACAGCTGTACCGGCTTGGTGCTGTTGGAGGCTCGAGGGATGGCAAGGTGCTGCTGCCCATTGACCGTGAGGATAACGTATTTCGGAGCCCACTCAATCATGACCAGAGCGTATTCGGTTGTGATCCGAGTGGGTTTGAGCAACTCGGACGACCCGAACGGGATGCTCTTGGCGCCGCTTTGCGCAAACTCTGCTCGCAGCTGCAGCCACGATACATTTCCTGTGAGCTTGGCCTCATCAAAGTGCGCGAGCAGCTCGATCATGTGGAGCGTCTCGGTCGAGTGCCAGCCTGGGATGAAGTGCAATCCTGGTGGAAAACAGCCAGCATGACGCCGACGGTGTGAGTAGGCCGCTGCCGACGACGCACGATGGAAGCAGATATCGTCACAGACGCACCCAGTCGAGTGCGGGCGTTTGCAGGGAACATGACGCGCAAAACGATGCGGCCTGATTGCCACGAGGAGTATGAGAGTATGGGCTCGGTCACGACACTCCGACAGTGGAGCATCTGGTCGATATGCGGGCAGGAAGTCGGAGGCGCCGTGGGGACAATATGCAACACTGAGTTGTTGACGTAGATGACGCCTCTTCGATTCAAGGAGCAGTGTCTTTGTTGTTGGCTGTAAGATGCATGCGGACGCGATCCGGTTTGATGCCCGCGGCGATCGCGCTGCTGAAGTGTTTGGTGGTGAGCTTGTTTGCGTTCGGATGCGGCGTCATCGCCGTGCGTGCTGCCACGCTCGCAGGACGGGGTGCGTGGCTCCGCTGGCGTCTGCGCCATATCGCTCGCTGCTCCGTGCGCGCGCGAAGCCGCAAGCTGCTGCGACGCAGGGCTCGGCTGAATCGTAGTCGGTCGGCTTGTGTCGATGTCGCAACTCTCGTCGTAGGCCCACCGTTCAGGATCGAGCTCGCCGCTCACAAAGGCGTCGGCGAACACCTCGCGGCGCTCGACGCCCTCGAGGAAGTCGGTCAGACGAGCCTTGATCATGGCCGAGTCCAGAAGGATGTGCCGCATGAGGGCGTACTGGATGACGATGCCAGCAACAAGATAGATGGCAGGGAGGATCGCAAGCATCGCCGGCTGGAGAAAGCGCAGCGTCACTAAAGTTTTTGGAAAACCCGCGCATGCGACATGTCCGGCTCTCTGGCTGCCTGGGGTGTGGCCCACGCTCGGCGACTTTGCTCCATCGGATGGAGCCGCATCGCGAGGCGCTGTTGGCGTTGAGCCGCGACGTGCGGGTGCGCCTTACCGCGATGGGCCGAGGCCCGTGCTGACGGCGCGCGCGGCCAGATCCATGCGCATCCCGAGCTGTCTGGCGCAGAGCACCATGCGTGCGCGGCGGTCGCCGACTTCATGGCCGCCCGCGGCTTCACCGTCGAGCGCCGAGCAGGCGGCCTCGAGACGGCGCTGATTGCCGTCGACGACTCGTGCGCCAAGGACGACGGCGCCGTGACGGTCGCCTTCCTGTCCGAGTGCGTGCGCACGGCAGCCCGCGGATCCGCAAGCGACCAGTGCTGACGCTGTGCGATCCGCTGCAACCAGATACGACGCACTGCCGGGCCTCGGGTGCGGAGCCGCCGCCGCCTCGCTGCCTTGGCGCACGTCTGCTGACCCGTCTCGCCTTGCAGCCATGCGTGTGGCCACAACCTGTGCGTTGTCGCCCGGCATCCCGCGAGCCCGGGTGCGATCGCCTGCCCCGCAGGCTTCCGCAGCTGACCGCAGCCGTGCAGCATCGCCGTGCTCGGCGTCGGTGCCGCCCTCGGTGGGTGACTGTCATCGCGTTCCAGGCCTCGGCCTCGCTGACACGGCAAGGCAGCCTTCCGGGACGCCGCCAAGGCGCAGGGCCTCAATGCCAGGGTGATCCTCTTTGGATCGCCTGCCGAGGAGACGTTCGGAGGCAAGATCAACCTGGTCGACCACGGCGCCTTCGACAAGGTTGACGTTGCGCTCATGGCGCACCCGGGCACCCAGAATGCCCTCCGCGGCGTGTGGCTCGCCATGGTCTCGTTCAGCATCGAGTTCTTTGGCAAGCCGTCTCACGCATCGGCGCTGCCGTGGGAGGGCGTCAATGCCCTCGATGCGGCCGTGCTGGCCTACCAGTCCGTGTCGGTGCTGCGCCAACAGACGCTGCCGTCCAACCGCATCCACGGCATCATCAAGCACGGCGGCGACGCGCCAAACATCATCCCCGAGTACACCAAGATGGAGTACTACATCCGCTCCGAGCGCATCGAGGACCTGCTCGAGCTCAAGGCAAAGATCTTCAAGTGCTTCGAGGGCGCCGCGCTCGCGACGGGATGCACCGTCAAGATCACCGAGGACCCCACATTCGCCAACGTCAATCACAACGACACCCTGTGCGCCATCTACGAGTCGCACATGCGTCGCCTCGGAGCCGACTTTACGCCCGACGATGTTGCACGCACAGAGTCGCGCGGGAGCACAGGTGCGCAGGCCGCACATGGCGCGCGCTGTGCCGCGCCTCGTATCCTGCCACATAAGCGCAACTCTCGACTGCTCGCGGGCATCGCCGATGCGCTGCACACCCTTCCCGCCAGCCCGCTCACCAGCGGCGCGCTGACACGGTGGTCTCGCCTGGTCCTTTCGTGCGCGCCGTGCCTCTCTGTTCCGATGCCTTCGCCGGATCTGGACTCTCCGCTCGCAACCCGGCCCGTGGCGACACATACAGACATGGGCAACGTGACGCACGTCGTGCCAGGCATCCACCCTGTCTTTGACATTGGCGCTCGCGGGTTCTCGTACCACACGGCCGAGTTTGCGGCGCTCGCGGGCCAAACGTCTGCCTTTGACCGCACGATGCTCGCCGCATATGCGCTTGCGATGACGGGCATCGAGTGCGCTACGAGCCCCGAGACGCTTGCCAAGGTCAGGCGCGATTTCCAAGGTGCCTAGCATGCTCTCCCTTCAGCCCTCCACCTGGATCGAGGATTGCAGGAGCCGGGCCGCAACAAAGCAGAGATGCTACCCTTTGAAGGGACTGTGGGCGAATTAAACAAACGTCGTATTGCTGGATGCGCTGCGCACGCACCTTGCGCGCGTTCATGCATGCCGCGGAGCCGTCCAGCGGGTCTGGGTCAGTACTTGTACTTTGTCGAGTAGTCCTTGGGTGCGACAACGAGACCGCGGCCCTTGCGAGCTCCGCGGAACACGGTTTCAATGATATCAATCTGTGCGGAGCAGGGCAGTCAGCCACCGCAGACTGCGCCGAGGTCGTTCTGCCGCAAAAACCAACCATCTCCTGCTTGTCCTCGAGCGCCCAGTTGACCTTGTTGTTGTTGCCCGTGCCCAGGTCAATCATGATGTGCTTGTTCCGGAAAAAGAACATGACCGTGCACGGGTCGTACAGCTCGTACATCTTGTTGAAGTCTGCGCAGCACAGTTAGCGCCGGCCGTGCGCCGCTGAAGCTGACACTCTCAGATGCACAGCCGCACCTGGCACCTCGGTGATGTCGACGAGGTAAATGACTGCAAAGTTCTTGACCTTCTCGGCGATGCTGTAGAGCACCTCGTCCATCCTCATACACGTCGAGTCCTGCGCCAGAACCACCACCACACCGCGGCGTTAGCGCGCTGTCGGCCGTGCTCTGGTACGCTGCCGGCCGCCCGAGCGCGGCGGCGGCCAGGGCGAGACGTTGGCGCTCACCCAGTCGTGGCCGAAGCGGATGACAACGACCCGGTCCTCCTCGTTGAGGATGGCCTGGTCGACGTGCCAGCCCGACGGCAGGTGCGGCAGGAAGTAACTGCGGTGCGCGGGGTGCGGCGTTGCATCGGCAGGGCAGGCAGGGTGGTCAGCGCGGGCGTCGTGGGCGCTGCTACCCAGGTTGTGTCGCACCTCATGGATCGCGAGCAAACCGGCGACAGAGACCGAGAACGGCGCTTTGCCCGCAGGCGTCAATGTCCATCTTCGAGACCTACGAGCGCGAGTTCCGGGCTCTCGCCGACGACGTCGGCAAGAAGATATCGGGCCCCTTTGCGGCGGCCGCTGGCGGTGCGTGCCAGCCGATAGTGCTCTGCACAAGGCGCCTGCGCCGCCTGCCGGTTCTGCAGACGCTCTCCGCTGACAGCAGTGCCGTGGATGCACCCGCCCGCATGCCGCCGCCGCCGCCGCCCGATGGCTCGCGCTTGCCGCGCTGCCTCCGCCTGCATGTGCTGCGGCACCACTGCGCCTGCACCTTGCGCTGCCACACGGCGCGGCGCTGCGCCGCGCACAGACCAGCGCAAGCTCATCCAGAACCAGCTGCTGCGCGAGCTCGAGGAGGCCGACGAAATCGTGCGTGGAGACCCTGGCCCCGCCGCCCGAAGCGGCTGCATGCGAAGCGCCCACTGCCCACCACGCCAGCCAGCGCCCCGCTGACTCGCCGGCGTGCTCGGACTCGTCTGCGGTCGTGATATGCAGATTGGCCAGATGGAAATGGAGCTCGTCTCGCTGCCTGCAGGCCAGCGCTCCTCGCTGAGCCCGCGGGTGCAGCAGTACAAGGAAGAGCTCAAGCGATTCAAGAAGGAGCTGGTCCGTCGGCAGGCACACCGCGCATCTGCTCCGGTCCTGACACACGAGCTCTGACCGTTGTATCGCAACCCTCTGTCACGCAGCAAAAGAAGTCGGCCGCGGCCGCATCAACGTCAGAGCGGGACCAGCTGCTCGGCAACTCGACTGTTGTCGATCTGGAGGCGGCCAGCATGGACCAGCGTGGGCGCCTGCTGCAAGGAACCGAGCGTTTACAGAACAGCTCGCGACGCCTCGAGGACGCCCGCCGTGTCGCGCTCGAGACGGAGCAGATTGGCATCAACACGCTGTCGGATCTGAACGCTCAGCGCGAGCAGATCATCCGCACCCAGAACAGAGTGCGTTGCGGCGTACCGAAATGCGGATATGATCAAGTGAATCCACCTGGAAACTGACCTGCCGATCCCCGTGCAGCTTGGCACCGCGGACTCGTGGATTGCAAAGAGCCAGGGTGTGCTCAAGACGATGCAACGCAGGTGCGGCCGCACAAACCAGGCGGGCCAGCCGTCTTCCGCTCAGCCGAGATGCCCTGCTGACGCGCGCGCGCAGGCTGGCGCAGAACAAGCTTCTGTCGGCAGGCATCATAACGCTGCTCGTCTTTCTTATCCTGGCCATCATCATTGCAAGGTTCTCGTGAGCACCTCATACTCGTTGCTCGCACCGCGAGGTTCGCGCTGGCATCGCGCACAGGCTTGCTGGCGCGGGCTCCACGAATCCCGTTTCTTCGACTCTTTCTTCCTCCCCAGCACCGTGCCGAGACCTCGGTATCCCTCCGCCCGCGTGCTGTTGTCCATGCTTCACCGCGAAATCAAGGCATGCATGTCCATTGCTTGGACTCCACCTTGCAAATGTGGCCTTGCCCGAGTCATTGATGGTGCACCAGTTTTATTACAGCGCCGCTGCAGCCGACAAAAAGTGCCGGGAGCGCATGCGCTCTCGCTCGACGGGGCCAACCTCGTCGGAGACGTTGCGAGGGCAGTCCTGTTTCGGCGGGTCCCGCGCCAGCGAGTATTCCAGCGCACGCTCGCGAACTCGCTGCGGCAGGAGCCACGGCTCTCCGTTCGAGACAAACTTGGTGATGGATTTGAACCAAGCCTGCTCAGTTTTGAAGAGGTAGATCCCCGATGCGACCTGCGACTTCCAAGCCGGCTGATCGATCTGGATTGCAACGAGCGGGTCGCGTGGTGCGGGTTGGAGGGGCTTTTCAGAATTGGCGCTTTGCCCGGTGTGCTCGGAGAGGTAGCGGGCAGCATCAGATTTGAGCAGCCTCTCGTCGCTGGCGAGAAGCGCCAGTAGGCGAGTGATATCGGCACGGGATGCGTAAAAGTCGCCGTTGGTAAACGCCATGTGCAAGCCAACGAGAGGACACTCGGCGTGCATGACGACGTGGACAAATGCGTTGAACGAATCTGCAAAGAGCTTGATGGGCGAAGCCGCAGCCGGCGAGCCTTTCTCGGCTCCGCCAATGACTGTTGTTGTGCCATCGGAGAGAACTAGCGACACAGAGGCACCACGGACAGATGCAAGCGCCGACAGATGCGCCGTGAAGATCTCGACGCACACGTGCTGGAACGCATCCGGGTGCTTTCGTACAACGGTCTGCGCAGACGAGCCATGCATGACGCCCGAGTAAGGCGTGGGCCGCTGGAAGACAGGCAGGCCGCGCAGGTACGCGAGCTTGAAGGCCTCGTACATGATGCGCGGCACGGTAAGGAAGGCGTCGAACGGGGAGCGCACGAGCAGCGTGTACAGCAGCGTGGCGGTCGTGAGGGGGTGCGTGACGCCAAAAACTCGGGCAGTGAGATGCAGCTGCTCCGAGGGCGGCGCAGGTGGCTGCGGCCCAGCCGTGTCCGTGTAGCCCTTGATGTTGAGCAGCACGTCGAACTTGCCCGAGCGGATGTCGGCGACGTGCGACTCGTACCGGCCGGTGCGGTTGTTGAACGGTGAGACATGGAACGATCGCGAGACGGTGAAGCTCAGATCATATCTGCGATGACGCAGCATCAAGTCAGCGCACGCTGGCGACCATGGCGCACGAGGCGCGGGCCGGCGCGCACCCGGCGAGCGTCTTTGGAAGGCGGGTCTGCTCGCTGCCGAGATACAGGTGCCGCTCCTTGAAGGTGTTGTTGACTTCGTAAAGCACAACAAGGAGCCGCTCGGCGAGGTCGGCGCTCTTGCCGTCGCAGCTGTC
>JADGIZ010000603.1:0-11265 GCA_027604665.1 Polyrhizophydium stewartii
CCGGTGCCCCCCGTACTCCCCCTCACATCACCAGCCGCCCTTTCTCCGCCCTTTCTCCGCTCGGACGACTCGGCCGCCTCCGGCCGCCCCTCTCCGCACGCATCCGCCAGCCTCCGGCTCCGCCCGCCTCCGCCTGGTCGCGCGTCTGCCCGCACGCACGCCAGACCACCCCTCCACCGCCAAGCCCGCTCGACAGGCGCCTGGGGGGCGGTGCACGACACAAACGCGTACAATGAGGCGTCGTCGACGGTGCCTCCCTGTGACGCCGTCATGCCGGATGGTCCCGCTGACACGGCCGTCCCAACACCGCCACACCGCTCACCGCAGATGGGTTCGACATCGACCGCTGCCTCGACGACTGGTCAAGCTTTGTGCTGCTCGACATCCTCAAGGTCGCTCAGGGCATCACCATGGGCCTGTACTTCATCACGTCCGTCTGGATCAAGCATCGCCTCGTGCGCTCGCTGCCCGGCCTCGTCCCGGTGGCGGCCATGTGGGTCGTTGCGTTCCTGCTCTGCGGAGGGGCAGTTATTACGTCGGCAGCCAATATCTTGCTTTTCAAAAGGCATCGGATGCTCGTCATGATCTGTACGACCTTCCTCGGCCTGGGCATGGCCACGCTGCCCTGGTTCTACGTGTACCTCACCGTGCGCAACATCAAGGACCACTCGGCCTCGTTCTCCTCGACTCTCAGGATCATCCGCAGCAACCCTGTGCTCAAGTTCTGGTTCTTCTCCCGGCCCATTTTCATGACCTGCATCAGCATGCTGCCCATCATAATTCTCTTGGCCCGACGCGCTCCTGGCGAGCTCATTGGATGTGCGTATGCTTGCACAATCGTGTTCTTGCAGCCCCCTCGCTGCTGCTGATCCCATGAGCCTCTGCACAGATATTGCCATCATGATCACGTCAGACTTCTTGTTCGAGTACGCACAGCTGCAAAAGGGTCTCTTTGCAATGCTTGTCAACGAAATCAGCTTGCCTCCAAACGTGCGGCAGAAGCTCGAGCAGGCTCTCGAGGCCAACACCGCCGCCGCTGCCCACGACGCCGACTGGGACATGGATTTCGATGACAAGCTCGAGGACTTTGAGCTCCCCGTCATTGCAGACCACTCTGGCTCAGCAAGCTCGCCTGTGCGCAACTCACGCCCCGGAAGCACACGCAGCCCATCTGGCCGTCCGCAAAGCTTTATCTTTGAACACGTCTGAGTGCATTCCTCCCGCATGCGTCTGCTGCTGGGCTTGACAAAAAAAAAGGGCTTAAATAGAATTGCACGACACGCTGTTTTCATTTCTATCCGTCCGGAAAACAATGCAGCGACAGCCGACACTTGCGGACCTCGCCGATCCGCTGCACGCTGCGTGTTTGGCTTTCGGTACAGGCGTGCTTGCTTCGAACCTCGCTGTTGTATCGATCGTCTCGACGCGGCTCGCATCTGGCGACACCGCAGCATGGCGGATGAGACTGATGCTCGTTGCCCTGAATCTCTTGTCTGCAGCACTCCAGCTTCTCGAGGCTGCCTCTCTCTATGTGATGGCCGAGCAAGACCACCACATCCGCAACATCATTCTTGCGATTATGTTTGTGGGCTTGCTTTTGACGCAGCTGGAGATGCGCATGGCGTTCAGCGCGCTGTTCCAGCCGGCGGACCAGGCACCCTTGAGCATCACGCAGAAAGCGGGCTTGCGGGCAGGAGCGACTCTACTTCACCTGACGCTCATGTTTCCTGCATACGTCGCCAGTCCCGCTGACCTCGACACCATTCTGAAAATGGTGAGGCGACCTGGCACGTGGTAAGACCCCGAGCATCTCACCGACACCGCGTGCCAGTGGTTCTACGCTGGGAGTGCAGTCCACACGGTCCTGCTCTCGTGCGTTGGCTGCGTGCAGGGCTACGTCATCATCACAGCGCTGCTCAAAAGCAGCAAGCACATCTCGGCGCAAGTTTACAGGAGAAAGTACATTGATCTCGCGGTTTATCTGGTGCTCTCGGTTACTGCCCAGCTCGGTGTCCTCGGTGCTTTTGTGATGATGTCTCTCAACTCGACCGTCAAAACCAAGCCGGTTCAGCAACTGTTTGAGCAGTTTGGCATGGCATGCATTGGTTCCGAGGCCGTATACACGACCATTGCGCTTCGAATAATGACTTCGCTGCTCGCCAGCAATGCCCAGCGACCCAAGCACGACTCGCGGCGAGCCAAAGAGAACAAGATTGAGACTGTGGCACCAGAAGACGATATGCCAACAACGCCTGCCAACACCGAAGCGGGCATTCGTGCGATGCAGCAGAGCACACAGGACACGCAGCTCGCGAGCACGCACGTGCGATCCAAATGAAAACTTGGGCCGCGAATCGGGTCGTCAGGCGCGGCGACATTCGTTGAAAATCCGATCTGATGCAAGCTTCATGGAAACATCCGCGGCAAACTACTGCAGCTGCCTCGTGCGACTTGCCATGAGCAACTTCCCGCCGGAAGACGTGGCGAAGCCGCTGCACGTAGCGTGCCTGGCATTCTTGGTCGTCACAGCCATCACAAACGTGGGCTTTTCTGCCACAATTGCGACACGGATTCTTTTGAAGCGACCCGCAGCTTGGAAACTGCATGCGATGCTAGTCGTGGCGCACCTCTCTGCAGCAGCGATGCTGGCGATTGAGCTCGTCTGCAACTACGTGGTCCACGACGACGTTGCCTATGCAATCCAAGGCGCCTTCTTTGGCCTTACCTTTGGCGCGCTCCTGATCTTGCAGCTCGAGATGCGCTTTGTCTTTAGTGTCCTCTTTGCAAAAAGTGCCGAAGGTCACTGGAGCGAGCCGTCAAAGTTGCGGGCACGCGTCGCCGCAGTCCTGCTGCACGATATCCTAATGGAACCTGAGTATGTTGGAAACGCGATCATTTACGAGGGAATCATGGGCTGGGTGCGTTGCGATCCCATCTCGCCCAAGCGCACATGCCGCTCACATCGCAAGCGCGCAAAACACAGTGGTGGATGCTCGGAATCGCGCTGCACGCCGTGATTCTGTCCTTTGTCGGTGTAGTGCAGGGCTATCTCATCATCCGTGCCATCTTGACCACATCCAAACGCATCTCGGCTCAGCAGTCTGCTCGGAAGCTGCAAGAGGTCGTGCTTTCACTTGTCATTACCATCGTGTCCGAGGTGGCGGGCCTCAGCACATTCGTATACTTTTCCGCGTTTGTATCCCAGCGAGAGGACCCGGTCACATACTGGATCTTGAACCAATTTGCAATTACTTGTCTTGCGGTCGAGGCAATCGCCGAGACCGTGGCCTTGCTGACCATGATGGACCTGGTCGCCGGCAAGGTTTTGCTTATGCGACCAGTGTCGTTCATTGCAAAAAAGTTGGCTGTTCCTCGAACAAGCATTGCCTCTCGCTCGCGCGGAAGATTCAACAATAACCGGCAGGCTGTCTCTCGTCAGAGCGTGACGGTTCGCAACATAACGCAACCTGTTCCTGTCACGCCTGCAAACACCTTGGCGGCGACGGAGAGCCTTCAAAATTGTGTATAAATGAGTGGATATCACTTTGTGTACGACGTAATCTATCGTTTCCAATATCTCCCGGGCATCACATAGCCTGCAGAAGCCGCAAATATTTGCGTGCTCAGGTTGGTGTGACTATGCGAGTCACTACAATCACACGCACATAAGTGGCTTGATCTCGCCACGGGCTGCGCCAGGATCGTCGTTGTTCTGATCAGCCTGCTGCTGCTGGGGCCAGAGTATGTTGCTGGAAGCGTGACATTGACTGGCGCCATGCTTTGGGTGAGCTCCGGCTCTCGCAAGCGTCAAGAAGCAATCGCTGACATTGGCGCAGTGGTGGGTCCTCGGCATCTCCGTCGGAATGGTCGGCGCATGCATCATCGGCTGTGTTCAGAGCTACATGATAATCTCTGCGCTGCTGCGCCGTTCCAAGACGCTCGATGCCAAGGCGTCAGCCGAGCACCACACACTCCTGATTGTGACTCTCGCCGGATCTGTGTGCGCCGAAATATGCGGCTTTACAGCATTCTGGGCTCTACTTCTCGTCAAGTTTCCAGATGGAAGCTTTGATTATACTGGGCTGGCGGCTCAGATTGCCGTCATGTCGCTCGGCTGGAAGTCGCTGGCAGAGTCGCTCGCCCTGTCACGCATGTTCGATATCGCCCCGGGAAAGCAGCGCGCATTCGGCTTCAGTACTCGTGTTGTGAAGCTTGTGTCCAAGATTCCGACGGCGATGAGCAGCAAGGAGCAGAAGTCACCCGCCAGCCCAAGGCAGTGCTCGCTCGCCACGCCAGTAAACTCGGTCGCTCACACACCGGCAAACACGATGCTGAGATGAAGGCTCTGTGTCGTATTCCAGCCTCCACTCAAAGATATGATGCGAGTATCACGCCTCGGCACCCGCTGCGAACATCTGCGACACAGTCATGTATATAAACTCGATACCGCAATGCGACTCCACCAGACGCGTCCGCATCGTACATGCAGCGCAGCGACGAATTTTGTCTCCGGTGGTCGCACCATCCTGACCTGATTCTCGTCAACAGCGCGCGATTTGCAGCGTTCTCGAGGTCGTCCGGCACAGGATATCGATCATGGGACGCCTGCCGACCGAATGGCTGTCGCGGCCGCTCAACATCGCCAGCTTTGTGTTTGCAGCAGCGACGACGTCGGGGAATCTGTGTGTCGCTGCGCTGATTGTCGTGCGGCTGCTGCGCCGCTGGACAGGAGCTTGGCATACTCTCGTACTGCTGGCCATTCTGAACATCATCTCAGCGATTTTGCAGCTGATCGTGATCTACGAGACCTATTGGGAGCCGGCTGCCCGTGATGTCACGTACAGAGTCGAAAGCATCAGCATTGGCCTGCTTTTTCTCGGTTTCGGATGGACGCAGCTCGAGCTGCGCTTCATATTCGGTGTCCTCTTTGCGTCACGACCCGAGGACATCTGGACGCCGGTGGCCAAGACGCGTGCGAGGATCGGCCTCGTACTCGCACACTTCACACTCGTATGGGAGCTTTATTTTCGGGGACTTTCATTTGTTGGTCCATGGATAACTCCAGTAAGCGAATGTCATGTATGTTTCTTGGAGCGCGCTGGAGGCTGATCACTCGGGCATTCAGCTTGTCTCGGTCGGCACCGCGCTGCATGCAATCTTGACCACCTTCGTGGGCGGCGCACAGGCCTATATTTTCACTACAGCTCTGCTGCGCACGTCAAAGAAGTTGTCGGCCACCGACACCACTGGCTGCCGCAACCAGCTGATTGGTTTGATGTGCCTGAGTGTTTTGATCCACGTCGCCGGCATTGCAGCATTCTGCTACGGCTCTCTCTTCTTCGAAGTGACCAGCAACACAACACTCAACCTGTTCTGGCTGATCTACCAATTCAGTTTGGCGTGCCTTGCGTGCGAGGCAGTGTTTCAGGCGCTTTCTCTGATTACAATGACGGACCTGGTTGCGGGCAAGGTGACCTCTGTTGGCGGATCTCTGATCAAGCGGATCTCACATGCCGTTCATAAGAGGAGCGTTCTGAAGTACCCGCCGGCCTCAGGCTCGAGCACCGCAGAAAACAATCAAACGCCTCAAAACTCGCTTGCTGGGCGGAATGTGTCGCATGCGAATTCAACTCCGATGCCCAGCATGAACACCAGCACCTAGGCAGCAGTGCCGAGCGCACCACTTGGGCAGAGCTGGGTTTGCAATACATTCAATGAATTTGGGTGGATATTGCGCGGTTTGAGCTTCACCAAAACGCTGGAGACAGTACCAATCCCAGCGCTGCCTACTTCGCAAGGCAGCCGAGACCGACAGCTGAGGCCGCAATCGGGTTTTGATCGGGTGGCTTGTGGTGACACCACCGAAAGAAAAGTTTTTAGATTAGATTAGAAGAGGGATTTATTAAGGAGCGAGGCGGCCGACTTCCCCTCAACCGGCTGGGACCACCGCGAGGCGGGAGTGCCGGGACCGACCCACGAAGGGCAGCCGAGGGATGTGAAGTCAATCCCACTCCCCGAGGGGAGCACACCGAAAGAAAAGTTCCCCAGACTCAACGATGGCCAGCGGCGTAAGACCTGGTCATGCGACTGCTGCCCGCGCGCTGATCGCTGATGGGATGCTGCGGCCTGCAGGCAATGCGCTTCAACGACTTTGTGCAGGCGCACCGGCCGCAGCTCGCCTCGGTGCCCAAGACGCTGTGGAAGGTCTGGCTTCGAGGCGACAGCGAAGGCGCTCGTGTGCTGACGAGCTCGCCGCGGGAGGCCTGCGCCGCTGCAGCCGATCCACCGCAAGCTGTGCTGGGACACGGAGCCGAGCGAGCTGGACCTGCTTGTCGTTGACGAGGCTCGCTGGGGCGTGACGGCAAGCTCCTCGCTGACGGAGCCGCTTGATCCCGAGAGCCAGGTGTTCGTGGTGCGGATGGGTTGTCGTCGAGGCAGCAGCGGGAGAGTGAGGGCGTTCTGCTGACCTGTGCCGACGGCGCAGGTCGACAACATCATTGCCTTTACCCGTGAGGGCCTGCGAGAGACGCTTGGCAACGACGACAAGGCGGCCGAGCGGCTGCGTGCGGCGCTCTCGCGGCGCGGCCTCGACGTCTCCACCGAGGCGGGCCTGATGCGGGGCGTGTGGCTTGTCGCCGACGCAGCGCAGATGACGGTCCTGGGTGCCGACGGCAAGCCGCAGACGCAGTACCTGTGGTGTGAGTCTGCTGATCGAGCGTGCGAGTCTGCGGGCTGAGCTATGTGATCGCGGCGCTGACTGACACACGGGCACACGGGCCTTGACTTCAGATGTGCCTGGGGAGCAGATTATCGGCATGGCGCACTCGGACGAGCCCAACTTTGAGAGCCGGATCTTCTTTGACATGATCCGCATGGTGCCTGTCATGCTGCTCTGGCCGACCAAGCCCGTGCAGCCGGGCGAGCCTTGCACGCGAAACTTGCTTGCGGCCTGCCGCGATGCTCAAGAGCGACTTGCACTCATGTTCGCGTGGCTGCTCGAGCACGAGCTGGCCGACCCGGCGCTGCCGCAGCAGATCCGCGAGGCGGCACTTGCGCCGGATCCTCCCTCTATCGTGGATCTGCGCGGCGAGGAGGCCGCCACCGACGCAAAATCCGACGGCGAGGAGGCACGCAAGCTGCTGCCGCCTAAGGACGAATATCTCGTTTTCAGCCCGGACGTGGCCAAGCACCTCTTCAAAGCGAGCCTTGACGGGTCGCGATTCAAACTCACGACCAACGCAGACGAGGCTGACATCATTTGGACGGCCGAGAGCTTTGACCGGACCAAGCTCAAGCAGGGCCAGTTCGTCAATGCGTTTCCCAACCAGAGCGCGATTGTGGTCAAGGACCTTCTGCGCGAATGCGTGTACCGGTACTGGGGCCAGAGCAGGGCTGCTGCATGGTTTCCGCGCACGTTCAATCTCAACTACGAGACACTCGACTTTATTGGCGCGTTCATTGACGGCTCGGCAAAACAGCCCGACAGCAACGTCTGGATCATCAAACCCTGGTGCGTCGGTAACTGATGTGCGGCCGCCGATGCCTCTATGGCTCACATGAAAGCCGAGTGCAGGAACGGCACGCGAAGCGAGGGCATCACGGTCAGCAACTGGATGCCCGAAATCCTCAAGCAGATGGTATCGGGGCCAAAGATCGCGTCAAAGTGTGAGTTTGTGCAGGCGGCTCGAGCGAGGACCCTGCGCAAGCGAGACCTGCTGACATCGAGCGGGGGCTGTAAGACGTGCATCCGCCTGCACTGCTGGACGGCAAGTTCAAGTTTGACCTGCGCGTGCTTGTCGTGGTGGATTCTGTTGAGCCGCTGCGCATGTTCACCGTGCCGTCGGCGATCTATGCGCGCGAGGCCCATGTCGAGTACGATCATCGGCTCGAGAAGCTCGATAGCTTCGAAAACCACTTTACAGTGCGTCGCACGTCGGACGCGGGGCGGAGAGCGAGCGCAAGGGAAGATGCTGACGGATGATGCGCAGGTGATGTCGTATCGCGGCCTGCCCGTTGTGCGGTCGCCGCTGCCCGAGATTGTGCAGCGGATGGAGGCGTGCTTTGCTTCTCGCAGTGCGAGCTTTGAGCGCGATCTGCTGCCACGCATGCTTGCGGTGATCCGCAAGGGCATCGAGGCGGCAGTCGGCGTGGGTCGCGCGGAGCGCGAGGCCGGCTGGTCAGGCCCGACCAAGGGCATGCTGCCCGACGCGCAAGCCAAGTCTTTGTACGGCGCGGACGTCATGTTTGACAGCGAGATGAACGCATATCTGCTTGAGGTATCCGCGGTCCCGGACACGGGCCGGGTCATGGACGTGTGGCCGACGCTGTACAGCGACCTCTTTGAGTTCCTGTTTGCGGGCTCAGACAAGGCAAGCTCGCGGTTCGTGGCGTTCTAGAGGATCGCTGATTGCTGCTGCGCCTGGCGGCCAGTTTTTGCGGAATGAATCCTGCCAGGGATCGCGATGCGTGCATGGGCGGCGGAGGATGCGGCCCGGCGGAGGATGCGGCCCGGCGGAGGATGCGGCCCGGCGGAGGCATTGAAGAATCAGGGTTTGCGGCGCGACCGGCAAACATGGCCGCCTCCGCTGCCGCTGCCGCCGCCGCCTCCACCTCTGCCGCAGCTGCCTCTGCCGACGTGGCTACGCGCGGGCCGGTCGTGCACGAGGGCCTGCTCCAGCAGCGCGCGGGCCCCCTCGGGCTGGTGGCGTGGCGGCACATGGTCTTGGTCGAAGTCCACACACTCGAGGACTTGCGCAAGGTTGCTGTGCACCTCCTCGAGCGGGCAGGCGTGCTCAAGGCGCCGCACCAGGAGCTGCCCAGCGACGGCGGCCAAGGGGCCCGCGGCGACCCACAGGCGCTGGCTGCGGCGGACGCTGCGCTGCGGTCACCCACGGGCCTGCACGTACTGGCACACCTCGCCCGTGCGGCGCTGCTCCGCGCGCCGCTGCTCGTTTTGATGCCTGCGGGAGACGAGACCAGCGCATCACCGCCCCACGTGGTGCTGCTTTCGCCGGGTCTGACGGCGCTCGTCAACGAGGAGGAGCTTGGAGCGCCGTGCGTCTTTGATATCTTAGTCGCCGACCCCCGCGAGGTCCTGCACCTCCAGGCAAGGAGCTCGACCGACTACTTGGCGTGGTACGCAGCGCTCGGGCCTCGGATCACGGCGGCGCGGGATCTGCTGTCGGGCACGACCGCAGAGTCGGCAGCCGCTTCGTCGGCGCTCCCGCCGCCGCCGCCGCCGGTGCCATCTGCTCCGAGCCGCGCCGGCCGCCGCTCGCGAACCAACATCTCGCAAGCGGCGGGGGCCGAGCTGCGACGCCGCCTGACGGCTTCGGCGCCAGGGCTCGGCGCCACGATGCCGCTTCGGCGGCACTCGCTGCCTTCCACTGCCTCCTCTCCGCTGTCTCCATCGCCGGCCCCGCCTCTGTCGCCCGTTCCGCCGCTGTCGCCCACGCCCGCCGTAGACGACATCCCCGAGGGACGCCTCTCGTCCGCCACAGCCGACTCCGAGTCCAGCACGACTGCACACGTCTCTGGCATGACGGCCACGCTGGTGCACCCGCCGCCCGCGATGCAGCCAGCGGCCCAGCTGGCCGTGGAGCAGCCCACGCAGCAGCCCACGATCCAGCCCGCGCAGCAGCAAGAGCGCCCACCGCTGCCGCCGCCTCAGGTGCATGCGGCCGCCAAGCCGCCGCTGCCACCACAGGCGCCCGCCAACGCACCAGCTTCCGTCGCAGTGCTCGCCCGCGCCTCCCGCCCGATCATCCAGATGCCGGCCATGTCGTCTTTCCCGCTCGTCGCCCGCACCCCGGTCCCGATCCTGCACCGCAACGACAATCGGCACTATGCACCAACCTCGCCGCTCGCCCGCTCGTTCAAGTTCAGCAGCAGCGAGTCCGACGTCAGCGTCCCGTCGAATGCGTCCGTCTACGGCGTCGGCGACGGAGACGTCACCGACCGTGAAGCAACCGCAGATGACAGCGGCGGTAGCGTTAAGGACGACGACGTGGAGTCGCCCAAGGCCATCGTGCCCGTGCCCTCGGTCACGTCGGCCCCGGTCGCGGTGCAAGACGTCCAGCCCACTCCCAGCACCCCAGACAAGCCGCCGTCTGGCGTCGCGCTCAAGGAGGTGGTCGACAAGTACGAGTATGACGACATCGAGGGCGACGACGACGATCGCAGCTCCCAGCCGCTCGCCTCGTCGCGCGCCGCATACAGTTCCGTGTCGTCCCCCAACCTCGGCGGCCACTCGACTTTTGGTCGCCCGCAGCGCAGCACCCCGCCCGGCGAGACCACTGACGGTGACATCACGCCGCGTCCGATGCCCGCCAGGCAGCTCACCCGCAAGCCGCATCGCTCGTTCACGTCGATCCACACCGAAGCCACCGCGGGAACATCGCACGTGTCGTCCGGCGGCCCGCTGTTTGACGTCATTGACGACGGCGACGAGAGCGACTCGGACGACGAGCGCAGCTTCCGTAGCGCAGCCAGTCGCCAGCCCAGGCAGCACGCGTCAGGACATGTCCGCTTTGGCGATGCGGTTGGCGGCCACGAGCCCGGCGCAGGCCAAGTGCGCGACTCTGTTGACCTGGAAGCCTTGCGGCCGTCAGTCGATGCTCCGCCGCCACCCGATTCGGTGCGAGTTGAGCAGATTTCTGGCCCCAAGCGTACGCGATGGCCGCCGCTCGGCATTTCAATCAAGTTCTTTCGCAAGTTCGCTACAAAGTCAACGTCGTCGTTACAAGAGCTGTCCCAAAGCAGCGCCTCGGCCGATACGCCGTCGTCTTCCGAGAGTAAGCGCTCCGTCTCGCCCAAGCCCCGCAGGAGCATTGGCTCGTCGCGCAGCTTCACATTTGGCCGCAAGTCGGATCGCCCACCAAGCGTCGCAAGCACGTTGACGCCCACGCCCAGTGATTCGGCCAACGAACGCTCCAGCCTAAGCATTCATCGTCCGAGTTTCAGCAGCTTCCGTGACTCGCTCGAAAAGAGCCGCCCGGTCTCCATGCCCACAGACGCCTGGTACCGCAAGGCCGATCGCGGTCGCGCCGTCGAGCGGCAGCTCTCGTGGTCGAGCAACACCAAGACGATTCTTGATCTGACAAAGGATGCCTCCAGCGCTGAGCGCTGAGCAGCCCGGCCCGCGCATTTTCTATCACTTCCCCCTCCCATCATTTCCATTTCTCTGCTGCCGCCGTTTCTTTGACGAGCCCGCCTCGCAATTCCCTGTCCGCCCAGGTCTTGTTTCCCTTCGCGTCCCTCTTGCCC
>JADGIZ010000604.1:0-11265 GCA_027604665.1 Polyrhizophydium stewartii
AAGCAGGCGCTGCATGGCAAGGAGCTTGTCGGCAACGAGCTTGTCGACGAGCTCGAGCCGCACTATGTCGTCGAGCGCACGGACCCGGTGCTGTTTGGCGACGTGATCATCAGGAGCAACATGGTCTATCACCATCTGCTCAACAAGTATGACAACAGCCTGCGCAAGGCGCACGACTGGCTCGAGGAGTGGAGCCGCCCCGACAAGTGGCTCTGCGGCAGCGCCACCGCCATGACGACATCACATCGGCGAGTGTTCGGAGGTTTTACCGCGACATGCCCAAGCACCTCGTCGTCCTTCACCACGGCCTGTGGGGTAACGACGCCCATCTGGGCCAAATCGTCCGCTTCCTGTCAGAGGTCGCCGCTGCCCGTGGCGGTGGTGCTGGCGTCGGGGCCGACGCGGGGGACGCCCAGGCGACGCCCATTGCCATCACCGACGGCAACGCCCTCGAGGTCGCCGAGGCCATTGCCGCCCGAGCCAAGGAGCCGCTGCCCGAGAGCGCGGGGGACCTGCTCTTTCTCAACGCAAGCAGCTCGGCCGGAAGCCTCACCTACGACGGAGTCGACGTCTGCGGCGACCGGCTCCTGCACAGCGTGTTGGGGAAGCTGGCCGCCCACGGCTGCGAGCCGGCGCGAGCGCTCTCGGCAAAGTCGGCTTCGGCCGAGAACGAGCTTTCGGCCGACAAGCCCGAGGGCGACGACATAATCGACCGCATTTCGCTCATCGGTTACTCGCTCGGCGGCCTCATCATCCGCTACGTCATCGGCCGCCTCGACGCCGCGGGCGTCTTTGACGCCGTGCGACCAGTCAACTTCATCACCCTGGCCACCCCGCACCTCGGGACGGTCAAGCCGCCCGTTTCTGTCATGACCCGAACGTACAACGCCGTCCAGCGCTCGCTCGTCGGCCGATCCGGCCGCCAGATGGTGCTTGCGGATAAATTCCACGATACCAACGCCCCGCTGCTGCTGCTCATGGCCGACACCAGGGGTGTCTTTGTCAGAGCACTCGCAAAGTTCGCCAACAGGGCCGTCTTCGCCAATGCGCGGAACGACATGACCGTGAGGTACACGACCTCGGCCATCACGGCCTCGAACCCATTCAGCAAGTACAAGGAGATCCAGGTCGACGCAGCGCGGTATCCGTCGATTGTCGTACCGTCGGACTCGGAGCCCAAGCCTCGCGAGCCGTGGACGTCCCGCCAGATCGCCTTTGTCTCGTTCATCTCCCTGCTTTCACCGATCCTACTGCCGCTCTGGATCACCATGCTCTCGCTCGGTCTCGCGACGCTGTCCATCAAGGCCCGCCTGCGCGAGGGGCAGATCGTCGACGACTCGGACTGGCTGACAGGCAAGGCGCAGCCGCCCGCGCTCTCGCCCGCCCGCACGCCCAGCGATGGTGCTGATGCTCGCTCAGGGCTCGACTCGGATCCGAAGCAGGGCCAAACCAGCCCGGACAAGCCTCCGCCGGCAGGGTCCCCGCTCCACGAGCTCTCTGCGCAGCAAGCAGCAGCGCTTGAACCGCCCAGGCAGCGCGAGTGGATGATCGAGTCGCTCAACACGCTCGTCTGGCGGAGGGTCAACGTCTCGCTATTCTTCACCAACGCTCATGCCGCCATTGTCCTGCGCCGCGGTGCCGGTGCCGGCGGCGCCAATGTGCTGCTGTATCTTGCCCGCGAGATCTTTCGCTACGAATGATGGTGATGGTGCTCCCCTCGCTTCATTGCCGTCCACCTCGCCAGCAGCTCAAGCCCAGCCAAACAGCTCGGGCTGCGAGTGCGCCAGCGTCACCATCCGGTTGTATGTGTCGCAATCTGCGAGCGCCAGCGTCAGCCGCCGGTAGCTCTATCCTTTGCGGCGTCACCACCCCTACCATAGTCCTCTTGGAACATAAACGAGCTCATCTCCGCGATGCTGAGGTCCGGGTTCACCCGCCCGAGCACCTCAACCACACCCTGGCGGATGATCGACCCCTGCACGACGACCGGCGTTGCGCTGGCGTCAGCACGCGGAGGCGCACGCATGGCGACTCACGCCCGCCGTCGTCGCGCAGCCGCGCACCGCCGTGAGCTGCACGTTGACCTGGCCCCTGTCCGACGCCTCGATGAAGGCGTGCGTTGCGTTGAGCTGCGCTCGACCAGAGTCGTCAGCGCCGCACCGGGACGCTACGGCGCGCGCAGAGACAGTGCACGTGGCTGCCGCACCCCAATGACCTTGCCCACGAGGCGCACGGGGCGGCCGACGTTCTTCTGCAGCAGCGCCGAGTTGATGCGCGGTGTCGCTTCGGCTCCCATGTTTTCGAGTTTTCGGACAGGCTGAATTTTTCCGCATCTCGGACACTTTTGGCTTCATTGTCCGCTGGATGTTGTCGCCCTCGCCTCGCCGTCGCGGGAAGGCCGGCCCAGAGCGCAAGCACAGATGCGCGTGCGTCCGGGCCGCGGCGCTGCGCACGCTGTGTGGCAGGCCGCTGCCTGTGCAGCCCCGGAGCCGCAATGCCAGCAGAGGATCTCGGTGTTAGGGGCTGTCATGGGGGGGGGATTTGGAGGCAAAGTGCGCTTGAGAATGCATGCCTCGAAAGACGACAACAGAGAGAGGAGAGAGAAAGAGAGGGAGAGAGAAAAGGCAGATATTCAGGAGTGTCTGGAGAGAAAAAGGAAAGAAATGAGAAAGAGGCAGGGCAAGTAAAGAGCAAATGAGCAGCAGCTGACTCGGGTGTGCCAAACGTGGCCTGCTCATCGTCCCAGTCCGCGGCTGGACAAGAAACAGACTCGCGCGTCAGATAGAGGCACGCTCCGTTCCGCCGCCGGCTCGATCGAACGCAGATACTACATCTGGTCCGAAGTCTGCGGCGACCGCGGACTGCTGCCCGCAGCTGCAGGCGGTGGCATCGGTGGCGACAGCATTGCGAGCGAGACGCCTGTTTGGGCCGCAGCACTTGCTCCGGCGCTCGATGCGGATGACGTCGCAATACTGCCCGACCCTGCAATGCCATCTGGGTCCCACGAAGGCATGTCAAAAGCAAACCCTGGAATGCCAAAGCCGGCTCCCATCGCGCCAATGTCCGCCATCTGGCTTTGAAGGTGTTCGATCCGCTGCTGCGACCCTTGATGTTGCGCTTGGGCCATCTGCAGCGGCGGCTGATGGTAGCGCTGGTGCGATGAACCTGGCGACGCTGCCAGTATCATAGCGTCGCCCATGTCTCCCATATCACCAATGTCGCTTACACCAGAGATCCCTGATCCGGACGCCGCAAAGCCTTGGACTCGCGGGAACACTTGTCCGCCAAGCGTCATGGCCAATGGCATCTGCGCGAGGTCCATTGGGTCCAGAGAGGAGCCAACAAGCATGCCAAAGCCGCTGGTGCTGGCGCTGCTGCTGCTCGCGCCGCTGCCGCCGCTGCCAAGACCCATCGATGCGTCGAAAGAATGGCGGCGCCGGAAGATGTCGCCTTGAACTTGCTGCTGCAATCGCTGGATGTAGCCGTGATCGGGGGTTGGCGGGTGGAGCGGCGGCCGAAGATGCTCGGCCACAAGCGGCGCGGACGGCGAGGTACCAGACGAGGCGTTCCGCGACGGCACATCGGCCGCCATGGCTGATGCAGATGACGCCGGTGTTGCTTTGACTCCTCGCGACAAGGCGCGCGTCGAAACGACCTTCTTGAGCGAGACCCCCTGCAGGTAAGGGTTCGGCTGGTAGTACGGCCCGACGCCGCGGGAAGACGAGGCCGACGCAGATCCGGCGGGCAGCCGCATCATGGCTCGCACGGCGGCGTTTGCCGGAGAGATCGATCCGCCTCGGTTCTTGTGCAGCCTCTTCTGCTGCGTCTGGACGTGAGACTGCGCGACAGAGCGAGACGATGGCCGCAGTTGCTCTGAAGAAGTCTTGGCCGACATATCGACCTCTCCTGCTGCAGCAGTGGAGGCAGCGGCACCAGACAGAGACTCGCGTATCGATACTCGGCCGTGCAACGAACGCCCCGATGCATCCAAAGCTTGAAGATCCCGGTCGCGGCGGACGGCTTTGCCACGTAAAGCAGCGCCGTCAGCATCGGTTGCACAAATATGACTTGACGGCCTGCCAAGAGACTCACCGGGACTCGCATGAAGTTCATGGATATGCTGCCCGGCCATTGTGAAGAGCGGTTCGCCAGAAGGGTCTAAGCCGCTCAGTCCCATCGGCAGAAGAGATTGCTGCTGCAGGGCCATCTCCGAGGCCATCTTGGCGGTCGACGCTGCAAGGAGAGCTGAGTCAGACAGCGACGGCGAGAGCGACGACGACCGATGGGACTTGCGCCGATGGAATTCGATACCAGAGGCATGGCTGGGCGACAGATCGCGTTTGCCAGATGCCTGCTCAGCAGCAGCGGCTGATGCCTCCGAGTTTGCGCGGGACGAGCTAGCCGCTGCCTTTGCGCGGCGTCCCCCTGTACGATGCCGTGTGCCACGAGCAGCTCCTGCAGCACCACGGCCCCGCGATCGGCCGCGGCTGGATGGGGCTCGAGGTTGCACAGGTTCGACAGCACCGGCAGCCGACTCGGCCGACGCCAGAGAGCTCGGGTCAACCTGCGATGGACGAGCCGCGTCGCCCAAAGCGGGGCTTGAATCCACCCGCTCTGTTGTGGCTTGTGATTCTGGGGGCTGCTTTGGCTCGGACCCAGTGTGGGTCGAGGCGGCCTTGTCGCCGGCTGTTGAGCCGTCGTGGCCGGGTCTTGGGTCATCGGCAATTCCGGGTGTATCGTTTGGATCCGTGGCGACTTTGAATCGCGCGGCTTTGGAGTCCCCGGCTGGACTCTGCGTCTCCTCATCAGCTGCTGGGGCTGCAATGTCCGGCGACTGCAGTAGCTTTGCGAAGCTGACGCTCTCGACAGGGACGCCGACAGTTCGAGGTCGCTTGGAGATTCGACCGATGATGCGGCTCACTGGCTTCTTGGATTTGCCTCGACCATGGCCTTTGGAATCCTGCTCGTTTGCGTCCGTATCAGGCAGGACACGGCTTGTGATTGCCGTGGAGAAGGGCTGCATGCCGCATGTCGCCATGAACGCCACGACTTGATGAGTCGGCTCAAACGAGCTGTCGTGCATGTAATACAGGTGCAAGCCCTCGACAGTCGCTGAGCGGTACAGCGCAGCATGCGCCTGTCCAGGGCCCCAGCGGTGCGCTGATGTGAGCTGCAGCGTGGGCGGATGTCAGTAACTTGGCTTTAGTCAAGTGACGACAAGCAACCTGGCGATCCTTACTCTGATGCGCGGGAACACAAGGCCGGCGGACTTGTCGAGCGAGACCGCATACGCCAGCCGCAGCGGAAGCTGGATGCGCCACGCCACAAGCCTGTCCTTAAATGTGACGGTCCACGTCCGAGGCTCGATGGTGACGACGGTGGCCGGCGCGCACACGGCCGCGCTTCTTGGCTGTAAGCGTGTCGGGTTTTCTGAATGCGGCCCGCCCGCCGACTCGATGCTCGGGCCAGCGCCGCCGCTTGGGCCGGCACCGGAACCTAGATCGCCGCCAGCAAGCGCAGCACCAGGCGCAAGCTGCTCCTCGAATGGCTCGAGAATAACCTGCGGCAGCAGCTGGTGCTTTGAGATCCACTCGAGCATTGCGTCGCGCACGGCTTCAAGACCACGCGCCAGACGGGCGCTGATCTGCGCCTGCATCTCGGGAGACGGCGCCACAAACCCGCAAATGCGGCCGAGGCGCGGCCGCATCTGCGTGCCGTGGCGTTCTGGGAGGAGAATCACCATGGCGCCGCGCTTCAGGACCAACGACTCGTCGACAGGGCCTTCTCGGAGCTGCCCACGGGACGAAAAGTCAAAGCTCTTGATGACTGTGTCGCTGGCCTCGAAGACGGCCATGGATGTGGTCAGCGCGCTGATGCAGAGCATGTTGATGTTGGATGCGTCCTCTTCGGTGGGGGTGATGTTGACACTGAACGTCGCTGTTGTGTTTTGTACAGTCTTACCAACCAACTGCTGCTGGAACAGTTGTTGTTGTTCTGGAGATGGTGATTGTGGTGGTCCTTGGTGTTGCTGCTGATGCTCTTCCGGCGCGTTGCTCGGGCCTGCGTTTGGCGAGGGCGGTGGCAGCTCCGTCGACGTCTCGGTGGTGATGACGGCGTCCATGGTCTGTGCACGCGAGGCAAGCATCTTGGACGTCTCATCGGTCGTCATCCCTGCGCGCAGCTCGCTGATGAGCGTCGCGAGCCGCGTGTCGCCCATATACGTGCGAAGCAGATCAATGTGAATAATCTCGTCCGTGCTCCACGCTGGTGCCTCGAATGCAAACATGGTCCAAGTGTTCTGGAACAGCTTGCCGCAGTCCTCGTTGATGCACTCGAGAATGGCGCCAGGCTGGTGCGCAGTCATGTTTTCCTTTTCAAACCCGAGCCTGTGGCTCTGGCCGCAGTCTGGGCAGGATATCGCGCCGCTGAGCACCGGCGGCAGCTCATAAAAGTCGCCGCACAGAACGACCTGCATGCCACCAAACGGCCTGTCCGGCGCCTTGCGCAGCTCGCGCGAGATGTAGTCAATGAGCTCGAACAGCTGCGCCGACAGCCGCGACACGTCCTCGATCAGGAGTGCGTCCGTGTCGATCCACGCCTTGCGCAGCGCGGCGTTCTTGCGCACTTTGGAGAGTATCTGCCGCTTGGTTCCAATCGCCTTGCCGACGCCCATCCACGACTGCGTAGACTCGAGTCCCCGCATAAGCGAGCGCATGGCGCATGCCGATGTCGGCGCAAAGACTCTATGTGAGCGTGTAAAGTGCAGCTTGACATGCAGCATTAAGGTCTGCTTCCCTGTCGCACGCTGCCAAAATGCGGATTCGTGTCAGCTCGCCATGTCAGTCGCGGCAACAGCTGCCACCAATATCCGCGCACCATGCCGGTGATGCACACGTTGCGGCCCTCGACAATAGCGTCGAAAGCCTGCTGCTGCTCGGGGTTGAGCGGCAGCCGTGACCGCGGGTCGGCCTCCCACGCCGCGGTCAGCTGTCGCAGGCGCGACGCGGCGGCGATCGAGTCGTAGGGTACGCCAGCCGCGTCAGAGTCCTCTAGTGCGCCAAAGACAATGCCCCGTAGCTTGTCTTTCTTGAGGCTTGCTGCCGCAACAATCTCGTTGACCGCCGACGGATCGTCCATGATATACTCGCCATTAACGTTTTTGGTGAATGTGGCGTTGGGAAACTGCTCGAGAATGAACGCCATGGCCTCGGCGACTGTTGAGAAGCTTTTGTACCGTGCTCCGGCACAGCCGTCAATGAGCGATCGCGCCTTGGACCACGATCGGTAGATGCCCGGGTTGCGCGAGATGCGCATCGCGTAGTACTTGCGGCCCTCGGCTGTGTGCGCCAAAGATTCGGACAGAGCTGGAGCCGACGGTGACGGTTCCGCACCTGCGTTTGGCGCACTTGTGCGGGAACCGCTCGACCGCCGTCCAGATTGTGGCTGGCTACGTGACCGTTTTTTGCGCGGTTGTTCGTGGTGCAGCTGCGGCGGATCTTGTGGCGCATGTCGCCTTGACGCAGATGCCGTCTCAGGGAAGTTCAATGGCTCGCCTTGGCTCATTGCTTCGTCGGCGATGGCGGATCGAGCCGGGAAACCGTGATGAGCCGTCGAAGTGCCGCCTTTTGTGGCTTGGCCAGTCGCCGGTAGAGCCACGGAGGGCAAGCCAGGAGCAGCCGCGCGCAGCCGCCTTTGATATTGCGCTTGCTGCACGGTCGACGGGAGCAGAGCATGTGGCAGCAGTGTGTTCGGGCTCGCGGGAATGCCGAAATCTGCTTGCCACTGCATATGGGACTGCATTTTGTGCCGTGCGAGGGCTGGATATCCCTGTAGATGCATGTCCAGCTGCATAGGTCTTAGCATGGACGTGCCTGCCGTCATCGACTGCGCAAATGTCATAGGTGCGGTTTGCAGCATCATGGCCGGTGCTGATCGGGGCAATCCGCTGCGATGCCGCACCGGCGCCGCGGTTGGACGACCGAATAAAGCGGTTGCCGACGTTCTCGTTGCGGGCTGGTTGAGGAGTGGTTCGAGGCAGGGATGGTGCGGCAGTTACGAATGTAGTGTGAGCAATCAAGAGCGACTGGTGGACACGAGCGCCTTTCGAGCGCGGCGGGGGGAAGTGGGCAGACAACAGGCCATCTGCACAGCGGCAAAGGCCCCACTGAGCGCCGCCCCGCCGACGGCGCCGGCCGCCCGCCGCGTCTGAGTTTCGCGACTGCCAAAAGTCCGACTCCGCCCGGCCGCGCCGCGCCGCCTGCCGCCGCCGCCGCGCGGCGCGGCGCGGCGGCGCCCCGCGGGGGGCGGGGGGCCCCCCCCCCAACCGCCCGCCGCCCCCCGCCCGGGGCCGCGCGCCCCCCCGCGCGGGGGGGGGGGGGGGGCGCGGCGCGGCGAGGGGAGGGGCGCCAGGGGCGGGTGCGAGCCAGTACACGAATACGGCGCGGAAACCCGCATGGCAGCCCGTGGCGAGGCGCGAGGCGGTCGCAGCGTTGCAGGTCGTGGCGTTGACGGCTGGCGGACGGGCCGAGCCGGCTGGCGAGCGACACCATGCTTCCGCATGATAACCACAGGACTGCGGCACCGCTCGACGCCACCCCAGGGTCGAGCCGCTCTTCGCGCACTCCAAACGACCAAAACAAGCTGCTCGTGGAGTGCTCTCTCGGGCACCAGCACACGCAGACCCGACAACAGGCGCAGATGCCATCATCGAATCGCACCTTGTGGACCTCTTCAGCATGAGCGCCAGCTGGCCGAGCAAGGCCAAAGTCGACTTGGGCTTGCGCGCCAGGCAAAAGGTGTTGACGAGCGCGGTGAACCAGACGTACGGCCCCACCGGGTCTTCCGGCTGCTGAAGCATCATCGGTGGTCGAAACGCTAGGACGAACGAAGTGCATTTGAGTAGAGGCTCCTTGGGTCTGCAACTCGAGCGGCAGGCTGAGCTCGCCCGGTCCGCGATGCTGCTTTGCTTGCATCTGCCGCATCTGCTGTGTCTGTGGCGACATCTGGCAAAGGTGCTCCTCGTGGGGGTTCTGTGCAGCCTGGACCGCCTGCTGCAAGAAGCTGTCGAAGGCGCTATACGCCTGGCGCGAGGTCAGGCCGGCGAAGGAGAGCGGTGCCGGGGCCGTATTGAAGCCAGCAGGATCCGCCGCGGCGGCAACATCGGCGCCAGCACCAGCGGCCGGGGCTTGGGCGGCCTGCGCGGCGTCCGCAGGGTCATTGGGGGAAGTGGCGGCTGTGGCACCCGATGGCAGGCCGGGAGCGGACATGACGGCAGCGGCAGCGACAATGTCGAGTGAGGCGGAGGCGGCAGCAGTAGCGTCAAACCCGGCGGCCTGGGCGGCGACGGGGGCAGAGGCGGCGGAAAGGGCGGAATCGGAGGAGCGGGCGAGCGGGTCGGAGTCTCCGCCGAAGCGGGTGCGCAGCGTTGTTCGAGGCGAGCTGTGCGCTGGTGGCGGGCACGGCGACCGTGCACGGCCGTGCGTCGAGGCCGAGGATCCCGGCAGAGCGGCGGCAGGCGCGGCGGCGACGGGCGTCGAGGCGGCACGCACGGACGGGCAAGGCGACGGTGCTAAGGCCTGTGGCACGCCCCGATGTTCGCGAGGGTCCTCCGCCTCCGCCGTCGTTGCCGCCGCGCCGCACGCGGTCGGGCTTGCGGCGGGCGGAGTTGCGCTTGGCCCGAGCGACTTCACGGCGATCGATGGCGCTCCCTCGCTCCTCTGCGGCGAGCTCGCAAAGGTCGCTGCAGCTGCGGGCGGCACCGGCTGTCCGGCTTGCATAGCTTCGGCTGGCGCGGCCGCGGAGCCTGCGTCCGGGTCGGGCGGCATCGGCAACGGGTTCGCACTCGCCACGGCGGGGTCTTGTCGGCGGAGCGGCCAAGACGACGACGTCGGCGGAGACATCGCCGGACGCACGCACTCGCCGCCAGCGGCGTCCACCACGGCGTGCATATTCAAGCGCAGTAGGTGCGGATGCATCGGGTCGAGCGGCGGTCGCCCTGGACCCAGGCTTTGTGGTCCAGCGGACTCGGGCACTGAGGGGGTTGTCGGCGCGTTGGTCGAGGAACGGGAGCCCGCCAGAAGGGCGGGCGTGCTGGCGTGAGGCCTATCTGCAGGCGTCGGCGACTCGGCTGTCGAGGAGCGCAAGGCACATGCTGCGTCTGCGGCGCCTTGGGAAGGGGCTAACTCGGCAGCCTGCCGCGGCGTCGCTGGCCCAGCTGTCGGCGACTGCCGGTGCATCACGGGCCGAACCGTGGCGCGAGCGGGGGCAGATGCGGCGAGGACAGGCGGCGATCCTGCCGGGCGCGGGCCGAGAGGGAGTATGAGGCGGTCAAGGACGTCTCCGCGGTGGTGCGGGCTCGTTAGCGGCGCTCGCTGTCGAGTGGATGCCGGCTGGCGCGGCTGCGGGCTGGGCGGGGGTTGGCGCGAGTCGGGGAGCGAACCGCTTTGCACGGGCGGAGCGTTCGGGACTGCGGCCGCGGCGAGTGCCGACATGAGCGGCGTCGCCGGAGCGAGATCCGGTCGTGTGTGAGTCGGCTCCAGATGAGGGCCGCCACCTGAGCCCGGCTGCTGCGTTCGGTGTCGGAGCTGCTGCTCGTCGGGATGCCGACTTGGTGGCTCGGCAGATGTCGCAGCCAGCGCCGGCGGCGCCGGCGCGAGCGAGATGCCGAGGTCAAGGTCCATGTCAAAGTCGAGGTCTATGCTCAAGCTCAGGAGCTCGAGGTCGAGGTTCGAGTTTGGCTGAAACGGGGTCGGCTCATCAGTGGCAGTCGCCTCGCCGGGATCGAGAGCCTGCGGAGCTGGGTTGGGGATGGCGCCGGATGCGAGTGCTTCTGGCGGCTTCGGCTGGCCATGCGACCAGGTTCGCGGCGAAGGCTTCGCTGGTAGCGGCCATGGCTTCATCTTGACGGACAGAGCTGCTCCAGACGGGAGGCGGCTGCTCGAGGTTGCCTCGACCGCGTTCGCGCTGGTGTGGTGCAACGGAGGCGAGGCTCGGGATGACCGCCACGAGCATTTTGACGGCTGGCGGCCAAGACGAGCGGCGGAGCGGCACAAAGGGTGGCGGCTGACGTGCGGCGCATGAGCGGTCGACCGGCGGATATTCAAACGGCGCGACGGCCGCCCTTCAGGCCGAAAGAGACGGGACGAGGCGGATTCGGTCTCGTCTTCACAGCACGGACCCACTCTCCCAGCTGCGCCGCTCGTTCAACAACTCGCTCGCACTGTGACACCCGCCAAGCAAGATCATCCTCCTTGTCTTCCTCATGCA
>JADGIZ010000605.1:0-11223 GCA_027604665.1 Polyrhizophydium stewartii
CTCCGACAGGCCCAGACCCACAACCACACACACACACACACACGATAGACACTAACCCGCAAACATGCCGCTCTACACGGGCACCGAGATAAACCTGCCCAACCTGCGGGTGCCCAGCGCCGCCGCACACATGGCCCGCTTCGCCAAGACGGACGGATACGGCATACGAGGTCTGGCTGGCTGCGCCCCCCCCCCCAACTCTGGCGCTACGGCGCTGCGCCGTCCGCAGCTGACGTCGCGCGGTCACACTCGGCCGCTGTGCAGCCTACGACGCCTCGCTGGGCGGTCGCAACATCCGCGTCGCAAACCGCAAGATCGTCATCACGCTTCTCAAGAAGAGCCTCGCATTCGATGTCGCCGTGAGCTGCTTCGACGTGAACCTCATGGCGGGCATCATGGCCACGTGCGCGGGCAGGGTCATCCATGTGTGGAACGTGGAAACGTACATTCTCAAAAACTCGGTGCGCAGGGCTCGCATCTGTGTGTAACGGGCTTACCGCCTGGCTGCTCACGAGCGCGCATGTTGCCTGCGCCACCACACACATAGCTCGGGAAGAGCGGTGGCAGTCTGCACAAGGGTAAGCGTTCTCAGGTCGCTACCTTGAAAGCTCAGAGCTGAACCTGCGGCGCGTGTGCGATGGCCAACATGCAGGCACGATCCGCTCGTGCTGCATCAATATTGTCGGCAGCATGATCGTGACCTCGGGCGACGATAAGCGCATCATCATCTGGAGCGTCGAGAAGTGGCGCGCGCTCAAGTGCGACATGGCCGCACTGACGGAAGTCTTTGCACGCCAGCCTTTTGCGACTGCTGATTCTCATCGACGCGCAGGTCCATCGACGGACACAAGGGCATCGTCTACCAGATCGAGTTCAGCACCGACAGCGAGTACATTTACTCGGCATCCGACGACGGCCGCGTGCTCAAGTGGGACTGGAAGACAGGCGAGCTTGCATCACCCGCGCTTCTTCGGCGTGGATCCGTTGCACAGGCTCTGACACCTCTTGGCGCATGCAGGAACCCTCCTGAACTCGTGCATGCGGCATCCGTTTGCCGTGCGCTCGTTTGATTTCAACTACGAAACGCCCGAGCTTGTCGTGTGTGGCCGCGGCGACGGCCACGTCACCGTGTGGAACGTGCAGCATTCATTGCGCATCGACAACATCATGCCGGACCCCGAGTGGATGCACCACACAACCGAGGAGAATCTACTGGCCTGGTCCGACAAGGACAAGAACCATACAGGTGTGGCTTTGCACAAGAAGACGCCTGTGCTGGCTCCTAACCACACGCCTAATGGCTCGCGTGCAGGATCCATCCTGTGCGTCCGCCTGTCGCCCAACGGCAGGTACCTCGCAACAGGCTCGACGGACCACACGTGCAAGATTTGGAACGTCACGTCGTACCGCAAGCACCTCGACACCGTGCAACGCGAGCTGCAGCAGACCGAGGCGTTTCTGCGCAAGCTCAACGGATACATTGATATCTCGGATCCCTCATACGACGAGCAGCTCAAGTACCAGGAATTCACGTCGCTCAGAATCGGCGAGGTGCCGCTCAGCTCGGGATACCACGCCGATCTGCGGTGCACGCTGCGTCACGATGCACCCGTGCTCTGCGTGCGGTTCACGTGCAACTCAGAGTGCGTTTGACTGGCGCTGTGCGTGCACCGAGTGGTGCCCCGGGGCTGATGCGGGGGGTTTTGTGGCAGCATCACCGTGACCGGGTCCATGGACTCCACATGCAGGCTGTGGTCGAGTCGCCGCGGCGAGCTGCTGTTCCAGATCAACACACCGGCGCCAGTGACTTGCATTCAGGTTGACTTGCGCGACTACATCTTTCTTGCGTGCCATAATCGACTGCTCGTAAGTCGGCAGCCTCACCGGTTTGCTTTGCTTGCGGCCAAGCGTTGCTAACATCCAGGATGGCAGATCTTTGGCATCAAGGCGCTGTTCAAGGAGGACGAGCTGCCGCCTTACTGGTAGGATAATCGTGAATACCGGCGGAGTCCGTCATCGGGAGACACTCCAACTTACCGCATTGATGCGATAGGCAGGGCCCGGAGATCAAGAACGTCATCGACAGGATCAAGACCCAGAGCGATGCGGTCAGTGGTGTGTGCAATGGCATATACCTGCGCTAGCGCTGAAATTGGACGCAAACCTTTAGGGCCGCCGATCCAAGTCTCCCGAGCCTCAGGAGCCCATGTCGCTGCGAAGTGCGATCAAGGGTGCGGTCAGTGATCCTTGTCCGACGCGGGCTGACCAACAAGTGCCGATGAGCAGATGTCTCCCTCGCCGAACTGCGCAGGCTCATTGCACACGGACTGGTGCTGCCGCGTTTCCTGGACACGCTGCTGAGTCAATATCGCGAGATCGACGCCAAGCAGCTCGACGCCAATCTGCGCCGCGTGCGTATCGCCACACGGCGAGCTGCCAAGGCGAGCTTGGCGCGCGCAGCTTACAAAGGCGTGGTTCTTGGCAGCACAACCTTGTCGGACGCCAGGTATTGCGGCTCATGATCACCAGCAAGTTCCACCCGCGCGACATCCTCAAGGCACTCGCGACCAAAGGGAATACGTCTGTGCTGTACTCGCTCATCTCGCATGCAAGTGGATTTGCCACTCCGTCTGTAAAATTACACAGGCATGCTGAGATGTCCTGCCGCTCCGCAGGGAAGCCCCATCACCGGGTATATGCTCAAGCTCGGTTTTGCACAGACCGACGAGGAGCGAGGTGGAGGCGACTATCAATGGTTTCTGGACTTCAAGGTTTGCTTGGCTAACCAACCCAACGCACAGACAAAACCATGATCCAGCTGGACTATCGCGACTTCCAGCCGCCCTCGCAGGCCGGCACTGCGGATCGCCACATGAGTGCGTTGCACTGCTTGTACATATCTGCCGAAACAAGCTGAATCTGATTTTGGATCGACTGCAGTGCGTCGGCCGCACGGCGACTTTGACTACGACAAGTGGTGGCAGGGATGGTATAAGTCGCAAGAGGGCGAGGAAGAGGAGGAGGAAGAGGACGACGAAGACGAGCTGGCGATTATGCGGCCGCAAACCCAGCCGCGCGGCAAGATCCTGCATTTCATTCCGTCCGAGCAGATGAAGCTTCTCAAAGGTGCGTCGGCGCTGCGGCTCCAAGATGCTTCTAGTCGGCCGGCTGACGAGCGCCGTGGTGCAGATCTGCATGCCAGTCGCGACGTCAAGCCCATCTTCCTGCGCCAGCTTGCGATCGAGAAGGAGGAAGGCCACATGTTCCCCAACTTTGACCCCCAGGACGATGTCGTGGACTCGAGAGTGAGAAGCGCGAGTATGGTCTGTGCGCGGCAATGTCGGCAGCACTTGCTGACGCACATGCGCTGCAGCCGATTGTGCCCAAGCACGCCATCAAGAGACAGGGCGTGCGCTTCAACGAGACGCAAGTGGTGTCGCCTGGCTTGCTGCGCGCATCTGACCGCGGACTGACCGCATGATCCGCAGGATTGTCGGCGTTAGCAAAGGGGCGAGACGCTCGACAGTGGCGCGTGTGGGTCCTTCGCTACGTACGGCGACTTGCGAGACTGGTTCATATCATGCTCACGCTGCACCGTCCCTCGCCTCCCAGCGCCGCGACGACGGACCCGCTCCCGTGCCGCTCTCTGAATACGCAGGCTGGAAAGGCTCACTCAGCAGCTCACGGACGCTGTTCAAGCCGGAGCGGTACTTTCAGACGCGCGGCCTCAACGTCATGTTCGGGCGACCGAGCGAATACGACTATCGCATGATCCTGCCAGGCCCCAACGGACTCGATGCGCACGGCCTGGTGTTCTCGGAGCCTATTCTGATACGCGAGTCGCAAGGACAGGTATGGCTGGCGTGCAGCATCCGAGGCGTGCACGGCTAACTTTGAGGGCGGGGCAGGACGACCGCGTGCAGCTGGTGGTCGGCGCGCCAGAGAGCGTGGCAGACGGCACCGTCGAGGAGCGCGAGCCCGAGGAGACCGTCAAGGTACAGTTCAATCAAGAACCAGCGGAGCAGCAGTGATGCATCCGCAACGGCGGGCGGTGGTACACGGAGCGGGCGGCGCGTCTTGGATAAACTGCGACCCACAGCCTTACTTTTGTTCGCGATGGAAGTGGTAAACCGATGCCTGGTTGGTCGGGAAGATCTGCATGGTCGAGATCTGGACGTGCGGGCGGCGGCTGGTGGCAAACACAATCGCCTGCAGGAGCGAGTCGTCAGCATTCCAGGCACGACAGCAGCAGCGGCATCTCGTCGGCATGCGCACCTCGGCAATGTCCTCGCCCGAGAGCGGCGTGAGGCCGGCGTACGGCCCCGCAGCGCGCTCCTTGTCGCCGCCGAAGCGGATCAGCGAGAACTCGGTCTCGACCAGACCCGGGTCGATGCTGGTGACGTTGATGGGCGTCGAGACGAGCTCCATGCGCAGCGCGCGGGTGATGGCGTCGACGGCATGCTTGGTGCCGCAATAGATGCTGCCGCCCGGGTACGCCTGCGTGCCGGCCACGCTGCTGAGGTTAACGATGTGGCCCGAGTTTCGCTTCTTCATGATCGGCAGAACGGCCTGGGTCACGTTGATCAGGCCCTTGACGTTGGTGTCGAACATGGTGTCGACGGCCTCGGGGGCGACCGTCTCGACGGGGTCAACGCCAATCACCAGGCCTGCGCACGTGCACGAGAGATGCCGCGGCGCCGGCGTGTCAGCAACTCGGGCGTGTGGGCTGGCGGACACGCGACCACAGGCCGCACCGGCGTTGTTGACGAGCACGTCGACGTTGCGGAACTCCTCGGGCAGGCCCTCGATGGCCGAGAAGACCTGCTTGCGGTCGCGCACGTCCATGGCCACGGGCAGCACGCGCACCGACGGGTGCTGTGCCTTGAGCTCCTTGGCCAGCGACGCCAGCCGGTCCACGCGGCGGGCCGTCAAGATCAGGTGCGCGCCAGCGCGGGCGTACTCGCGGGCGCACGCCTCGCCGATGCCGGCCGAGGCGCCGGTGCTGTGCAGGCGCAGCGGCGTCTGGTCAGTGCTGCTCGTCGCCGCCGTCGCCGCGGCCTGGGCACTGCGCCGCGCCGTGCTCACATGAGAACGGCCTTGCCGAGAAGTCTGGAGGCCATTGAGCTGTGGGGCAGCTAAACGAACGAACGAAGAGAGGTTTATTAAGGAGCGAGGCGGCCGACTTCCTGAGCTGTGGGGCAACTTGCGGAATCGACGGCCGCGCCAGACCCTGGTCTCCGGCTGCCGCCAGACACAGAAGCACAGTGCCATCATAGCCGTGGCTTGGCTGAGATCGGGCGTCCGCCTCACTCACATCCAGATCGTCGCATCATCTGCGTGCACTTCCCGAGAGCTTCTTTATTTGGCAACGAGAGCCTCGGTGATGATCCTGCCGCGGTCGAGTGGCTGCTGTGCACGATGAGAGCTCCCCGCGTGCGCCTGGCAGAGCGCGCGGCCGACCGCATCGATCCACGCGCGCATCTGGGATCGGCTCGTGTCAGCAAGGGTCTCTCGATAGCCGGGCAGATGGCGACAGCACCTTGGCCAGATTCGGAAACTGCACCAGCATCGCGCCGGTTTCAAAGCTCATCTCGCACGTCGCGTATCTGTTGTTCGCTATCGAGTGCGGCCGTATGCTCTTGATGTTCTTGACCATTGCAAAGTGGATATCCTGGTCGTGGGGGCCGTTGTTGAGCTCCATGTCAACCCGCGGCACCATCGGCCATGCGGCTCAGGGCATGCTGACCTGCGGATGCCTGAGGCTGAAGAAGCGCAGCGCACCGACCGGAGCAGGGATAAGCGTGAGAACAGAGGCGCGCCACTGGGGGAATACTCGCCCCTCGCAGATCAAGGCTGCCCGAGCGTTAGCGAGCAGCCCAGGGGCTTTGCGAGCATGGCGGCATTCTTGATTCGTCGCACCCTTTGTGCTGACAGTGCACTCATGTGGACGCAGTTCCGCTAGAACCGCGAAATCCGCATTGCCGATCTCTAGCTTGACCGAGCTACTCTCACTTGAGTGCCTGGAGCGATTCAACGGTTTCTGCAACTTCCGATTCACGATGCGCTGCTCAGGCATCGCGAGCCGCATCTGGATTTGGTCGCGCACCGTCTTGTAGATTCGCCGCCAAAGCATGAAATACCCGGCCACTCCGACGGTGACTATCGACAGGCAAAATTCTTGAGTGATTTGGGAGATCCCGGACGAAGGAGTCGTGAATCGTGCAATGCCGACCCCGATGTTGAGAGTCACGACCAACAGGGTAATATGAGCATTTAGGCTGTCGTTGAGCTGCTTGGGCAAGTTGCCGTTCATGGCCACGAGAACGCCGGCGCATATTGCTACGATGAGCATAAGCGCGAAGCCAATATCGATCCACGGATGCGATTCCGGCGGGCTCTTGCAAACCCATTTGTACGTGTCCGAGTCGTCAATGTAAACGAGCTGGCTCTTTGATGGCGCCTTCCACGTCACAAACATGAATGGCGTCTACTCGCGAGGCTTGTCAGAGTGGTGCTGTATCGGAAGCTTTGGGCGTACACCTACACAAGCGACTGCCGTGAGGATGGCCGAGAATAACGCGACGTTCTTGGCTGCCAGCATCCACTCGAGCGTTTTGGATCGAGTTCTCATGGCCAAGCGAAAAATGAAGAAGAGCTGCAGGTTCTGTGGTCACATGTAGTCAGCCAAATGGAAAGGCGGGATACATACTCGCTCACAGGGCCGTCAACCTTGACCAGAATTGTGATGATCAGAAGCATTGTGCCAAACGGCGCAAGCCAAAGCTGTATTGCGCAGGAGACTGGCTTGTGCTTGCCAATCAATGCGATTGGGCTGCTCTGGATCAGACCAAGACTGATCTGCTCATCAAACCTCGCTCGCGTTAGTTGCTGATGCTCGTTGCCGAGCAGAACTCGAAATATCACAAGGATCTCACCGCAATGGCAATCATTGCCGAGGGGCACATTGGCCGCAGCTGCGATGAGTTGCGCGCGAGCCAGACAAATACAGCCGTCGCAGTGCACGACATAGACATGATAACGCAAATACCTCCAATTTCCAAGTTTGCAATGTCAACTCGCTTTGAATCTTGCGCATTCAAAAAGGTGGCGGACGTACCGACGATCGCGCGGGTAAATGCCCAGTCCCAAGACACAAAGTCCTCGTCTGCCAGTGGATAATCAATAGGCGTGTCTGAGAAGTCTCGGACGCCGGCCCTTGGCGCTGAGCGTCAGTTGATATGCATAAATATCAAGAAGACCAATATAAGACGCACCATAAAAACTGGCCTTTGTCGACGACAAGAGACGAATTGAGTGTTGTCGCATTCAGCAAAATTATGGCAGCCTTGACTGTGCCGCCGATACTGAACGATGTGCCCGTGAATTGCAGCAAGATCATCTTTTCTCGAAGGGGATCGCCATTGCTCTGGAACATGCTGACGCCAGAAATTGCTTGGAGCCGCGATGCAGCACCGATTATCTTGCCAAGACTAACTTGCGAGTCAAGCAAACCATTCGCCAGTGCGCGTGCAGTTGAATTTGATTCAGTGATGATCTGCCGCGCAGCGGTTAGGAGGCGGACCCGAATTCGTCCTTTGCTCAAGACAAACCTCATCAAATGCGTACGCAGTCGCCCATACTGCATCGTAGGCGCTGGTTACAAACAGCGACGGCTGATTGTCTGTCCCAGGGTCGTCGAGGAACAGGCTTCCTGGGTAGTCTTGCTGTGACGCATCGGTCTGTGACATATTAATATCCGTGTACATGCCTGTCTCGCGAGCGAGCGCTTCGGCCAGCCTCTCCCTGAATCTGTCCGTCCAAGCGCACACAACGGGATCTTGTGCAATGAACTGGTTTTCGCTTGTAATCAAGGAGACCCCTCGCATGATTTTTGGGTCGAGAGCCACATCTGAGTCTCTGGTCAGCACCGATCAACAAATATTGGATCGACTCTGTGCGAATTACCCCAGCGCTGCGAGATCGTCATGTCGTACACAGAGATGAACTGGTTTGTCGCCCACACTGCAGAGGGATCGTTCGATCAGCTCCGGTCGCTGTCTCCGTGGGCACTGCAACATCCTGGCACACCATAGTCTCGCCCCACGAGTCCGGTTTGGTTTGCAGCGAGCATGATATCAATCATCTGCGCTGCATCGATGCATGCGACAAAGATTCGCAGTCGTGACGCCTTGAGGAACTCGAACGGCTGTCGTATTTGCGGGTAGTATAGCCGCGAGATCGCTGGGTTGTAGGCCGGAATCAAGACATTTGCAAGAATGTTGATGCCGCTCTCGGAAAACATGCTAAAGTACATTGCCCTGAGATCTGGTAATATACCAGTGTTGCTGACAACTAGCCCAACCTTGCTCCAGCCAAAGTACTTGAAATGCGATATGGATGCCCTTGCAGACTGAGCGAAGCTATGCGTGTATCGAAAGAAGAGCGGAAACCTATCCGTGAGTCGAAGCCGAGGCAGATTAGCGCTGGCCGCGGCTGCATGTTCATGCCAGCGACAAGACACCTGGTCTTGTCGCTCAAGACAGGCGCCGAGGAGAGCGTCGACACAAACGGAATCTGTGTGGTGGTCAACATCGCACCGCGTATTCTGAGGTTGAAAGCCGAGGGAATCCGATGTGGCATTCAGAGGCGACTCACGTTTGGGCAGACGATTGTGGTGGCGTACGTCGTGCTGCTGCGCAGATTGCCCGCAAGGAAGCTGAAGTTGCGCGAGTCGCAGATGTCGACCGCCTTGTCATAGATCGCGGCGAGCTGGGACATGGGCGGCAGGGTGACGCGCTGGACGTTGAGTGTCGCACCCGGCAGCAGGGTGGAGAGGTTATTGATTTCGAGTGCCGCCATGCGCATGCCTGCTCGCCAGAACCCGGGCGGTATTCGCGGACCCCGCGCGACCGTCAGCCGAGTCTCCGACGCGGCCTTTGGTGGCGACCGCGGATGTGTTTACCGAAAAACTGCTGGTCGGGGCGGTAGGGATAGCCATCGCTCAGCACCGCGACGGCGAGGACGGCGTCGGACTTGTTGTCCGCGCGGATGGCCGGGCCTCCTCCAGCGCCTGTGGCAGCCGCTGCGACCAGCGCAAGCGCGGCCATGACGCCGGAGGCTGTAAGAAGGATCATTGAGCAAGCGGAAGCGACGAAAAGCAGCAGAGACAAGGAAACCCCTGGAGATGAATGAATGAAAACGTTCATTTGAAAAAAGAAAGAGCAAAGAATATGCTGGTGGGATCAGGCACGGGGCGTGACCACGAGCTCGGCGGGCTTCTGAGGCAGGACAATGAGTGATGTGTAGTCCGGCTTGGGGAAGACAGGCTCGCCGGTCTTGGGGCTGATGGGCAGCTTGACCGAATACTTGCGCAGAATGATCGAGACGATCGTCTTGATCTGAGTGTACGCAAACGCCTCGCCGATACAGCGGTGGCGGCCGGCACCAAACGGCAGGAAGTGCGAGCGCGCGCTCTTCTGGGCAATGTCGACGCCGCCAATGGTCCACTCGCCCGCACCCTCGTCGTTGTTGATGAAGCGCGAGGGCTCAAACTTGGTTGGGTTGGGGAAGCGCGCGGGGTCGACCTGGCTGACGGACGCAGCGCCGCAGATGAGGGTGCCCTCGGCGATGTGGAAGCCCTTGTAGTTGAGCGGCTTGGTGACCTTGCGCATGACCGTGTGGATGGGCGGGTGCAGGCGGAGCGTCTCCTTCATGACGCAGTCGAGGAAGGCAAACTCGCGCAGCTGCTCGTAGTCAAAGGCGGGGAGCTGGTCGACGGGGGTGTCGGGCTTGCCGGTCAGGACCTTGGACTGCTCCTCAAGCAGCTGGGCAACAACGTCGGGGCGGCGCGAGAGCTCAAAGAGGATCCACGAGACGGTGGTCGAGCTGGTGTGCTGGCCGCCCATGAGCGTGGCGATCATCAGATGGGCAATGGCGTTCTCGGACATGACCGAGCCGTCGCGGTAGCGCGAGTTCATGAGCGTCTGCATCAAGTCCTGATTGTTGGTGTCGTTGTTGGCGCGGCGCTCGCGGAGGATACGGGTGAACAGGTCGGTCATGATCTTGTGGGCACGGTCGCGGTTGATGTAGGCGGGCAGCGGCAGCCACCTGAAGACGAGGTTGATGGGGGCGAGGCCGGCGTCGAGATCGTGGTAGAGCTTGGCGACGTTCGAGTGCAGCTGCGAGCGGACCTCCTTGCCGAGCAGGCAGCGGGCGGCCGTGCGGATGGTGAGCTCCGACATCTCCTCAAAGATGTTGAGCGTGCCCGGGTTCTCCTTCCACTCCTTGAGGAAGTTGACCGTCTCCTCCCAGATCATGGGGACGTAGCTGCGGAAGGCAGTGGTGTTGAGGGCGTCCTTGACAAACTTTTTCTGCTCCATGAAGACGGCGTTCTCGACATCGTAGACGACCTCGGCGCCAAAGACGGGGACGGTCAGGGTGCGGTAGACGCCCTCGGCCGAGGCGTTGGCGAGGGGCACGTTGAACAGGAAGTGGTTGCCGTCGGGGCCGAGGAAGAAGGTGGCCTTCTGGCCGCCGAGGATCAGGGTGAAGCACTCGCCGTACTGTGCGGTTGGAAGGTTCGGAGGGGGGGAGGCGTGCAGTGGTACATTCGGCACGGGTCAGCGCCACGCGCAGCGCGGGCGATGCGGGCGGTCATGCAAGCGGCGCGAGGCGGCGGCCGAGAACACGCACCTTGGCCTGGTTGGCAAGCAGGAAGTTGACGGGGTCCTTGCCGTACTCGAGCGCCGAGCCGATGATCGGCAGCGAGTAGGGCACGACGGGCGGCTCGTTGGCGTTCTTGGCCTGGCGGGCCGGGGCGGGTGCAAGTGAACGCAGGCGTCAGGTGCCGAGGCGGGCGGCGTCAGCACACGGAGAGGCAAGAGCGGCGACTGCGGGGCTGCGGCCGGCGGCGCGAGGCTGCGGGCCGTGCAAGGTGGGCTGCAGGCGGGGGAGGGTGGTGCTCAGAATGAGCAGCCTTGAGTCAAGGCGAGCTGTCGTGGCCTCGCCCGGCGCCGGGCGCACACGGCGCCTCGCAGCGGTGCAAGATCGCCGTCGCTGCGGAGCGAGGCTCGCAAGTCGCGGGCGGTGCGAGGGAGGGAGCGGCGGCAGCGGGAACGGGGAGGCGTGTGCGGGTGCCGGGTGCTGGCGGCGGCCTGCTGCGGCGGCGGCAGCTTGCCTGGCGTGCGGGTGTTGGGGCAGGCGGCGGGCGGGATGGTACATGGC
>JADGIZ010000606.1:0-11216 GCA_027604665.1 Polyrhizophydium stewartii
CGCCCGCCGCGTCCACCCCGACAAAGTACGCGCTGCGCGCCTGTCAGCCCGCTGCCAAGCGCGTGCCAAGCCGCCTGCCACATGCCGGCGCGCCAGCGCACACGCACCGCGCGCTCTCGGCCGCCTGCTGCGGCATCCCCGCCACGACCCGGACCAGCAGCCGCCTGTCATCGCCCGCGTCGGCGCCCGAGCTGCCCTCGCCCGCCGCCCCGCCCACGCCGCTCTTGTCAAGCCGCGCAAGGAAGGCCCGCTCCGCCTCGACCGCCTCGGCGCTGAGCCCCGCCTGCGCTCCCGCGTCAGCCCGCCCGCTCTCATCTGCTCGCCCACGCATCCGCTGCATCGGCGGGTGCAATCGCAGCCCATGGCATCGGCACCACCTTGGTCTCGATCGCCTCTTGCAGCGCCCGAACAATCGCCTCCATCCCTGCCAGCCTCGCCTCACACGCCTTGTGGAGCAGCGGGTCCAGCCGCACCGCCCGCCGAGCGTCCTCGGCCGCCTCCTCAAAGTTGTCAAACGTCATCTGGAGCAGGCTGCGGTTCCAGAACGCATCCGGGTTGCGCGACGTCGGCGACTGGCACCCGCCCGCGCGCAACCAGTGTCAGCATCCCATATTCCCGCCCAGCCGGGCTCAACCGCCGCAACTTGCAATCCGCATCAGCGCCGCGAGCGACCGCTTGAGATCCTGCGCGTCCATCGTGATCTGGAATCCGCTCCGCAGATACGCCATGCCGATGCCGACTGTCCGCCCGCAACTCATATCAGCGTCAGACCAACCGCATCATCCTCGTCTCTGCTGCCACTCACACCACGCATCCTCGCAGTTGACGTCCAGCGCGAGCGCCTCCTTGTACTTGGCCAAGGCCTCGTCAATGCCCTTCTTTGCTGCACCCCCAGAATCGATGCTGCTCAGCGCCGCACCGCATGTCTGGTCGCGCAGCGAGCACAACTCACTCGGGTCGAGCATCCGCAGCGTCGTGCCCAGCATCCAAATGCTCTTTGCATTCGCACCCTGCTCAATCGCCATCTCAAACGAGTACCGCGCGAGCTCAAAGTCGCCCTTCTCCCAGTAGCACCCGCCCAGCATGTTCCACGCCTCGACGTTGCTCGGGTCGAGCTTGACGCTCCGCGCCAGATTCATCTCCGCCAGAGGGTGGTACTGCCCAAACACGCTGTACAGCCGCCCGCGCAGCAGGTGGTACCCGGCCTGCTGCTGCGGCGACAGTGTCGGATCAAACTCGTGCGTCGACTGCACCGACAGCCGCGGCAGATCCGGGCCGAGCGCTGGGATCGGCTGCGGGATCGCCGAGCTCGCCCGCGCTGCCGTGTCTCAAATGTCAGTCGGTCGCTCTCCACAGGTCGCTGGCCCATCCCGCCGCGCTGTCAAGGCCGCCAGTGCATCCCGCGGCGCCGAGCAGCGGCGGACTCACCCTTTCCCGCCACGGGCTTCTTGAGCGGCGGCGTCGTCAGGGCGTTGAACCGGCGGAGGACGTGCTCGACGCATGTCCGGACAACGGCCGCCTTGAGCTCGACGACCCGCGACACACCGTCGCCGTCGCCTCCGTTGTCGCCGCCAACAGCTGCTCCGTCCGCCGCAGCGCCCTCTCGAGCCGCGTCCGCACCAGCGGCACCGGGGCTGCTGCTCGCGCCTGCGGTCGCAACCGCAGCGGCGTCGGCGGCCGCCTCAAAGAACCCGTCGCGCACGTCCTCGACCGCGTCCACGAGCTGCCGCAGCTCCCTGGCGAACTTGGCAAAGTCGAGCGACGGCGTCGTGTGCTTGGGCGAGCTCGTGGGCGTGAGGCTCACCACTCGCTCGACCATGGCACGTGCCCACGCGGGCAGCGGCGTCGTCGGGCTGCCGCTGCCGGTGGTCTGCGGGCTCGCGAGCATGTCGCTGTCGTCGTCAATGTTGTGTTGGTCGGAGTTGGCCCCGCGTTGGGAAAGCTTGCGCGGGCAGCAGATGCAGAACGACGATGACGATGGCGGGAAAGGCCCAATGTGTCTGAGCGCGCACTTTGTGCGGCCTTGCGGCTGCAGATTTGGAAAGAAGGCTTTGCCCAAACTGCCACCATGTGGTCGCTGCTGAATCTGCTGCAGGGCGAGGACGCCCGCGGCAGTGCGGCGGCAGATCAGAGCAAGGCCCCGCCGCCGCGCTCGCCGCAGGCCCCGCCGCAGGCACCGCTGGTCGCCAGGCCGCAGTCGCCCGCCGTCAAGCCGCGCTCCTCGTCGCTGGCCGCCAACGCCGCGGCATCGCCGGCCTCGAGCCCTCCCTCGCGCCTGGTCGACCCAGTTGGCTGCGCCTCCGAGGACGCCGCCCGCTCGCGCTCCAGCGAGCGGCTGGTTAGCACCGCATACGGCCGCACCGGCAGCCAGCCGCCCGATGATCGCTCGCCCGCTGCATCGCAGCCCTCATCGTCCGCGCCGCAGCCGCCGATTATTTCCGACCGCGCCGCCTTTGTCGTCGAGACGGTGGCATCGCTGCCAGACATCACCGTCACCGACTTTACCGAGATCGATCTCGAGGACAGCCAGAACCGCGAGGTCGCCTGCGAAGCTGGCTCAAATGCCGGGAGTGCTGATGTCTCTGCGCCGCCCTCGCCGCGCGGCGCTTTTGCCGAGGCCGATCTGCCTAGACCGCCGTCGCCGCTTCTCTTTACGCCCGTTGTCGAGGCCGCGTCGCTGCTGTGGCCCGAGTCGAGCGGATACGGCGCAACCGCGGCAAGCAGCGCGAGCCCAAAGAGCGGCTTTGTGACCGCGCCGTCATCCCCATCTGTCTCTGCAGCAGGTCCGTGCTGCACCTGATGCACCCATGTCTGCTCCGCGACCGGCTGCTGACATGGCCAGCCGCCGCAGATGTGTTCCAATCCGAAAAAGCGCCGACGGCGCCGACCCACGCCGCTCAGGAAACCGCCATCGCAGAGTCCCATCCGCCCGCGGCCAGCGACCAGGCCGACGGCATCGCCGGCGTGTCCAACAGCCTCTCGGCCGCGCTGGTTCTGTGCGTCGACCATCTCCGCGCGCGGGCCGAGAGCGCTCGCAAGGCCCCGCGGCGCCGCTCGCGCACGGTCGACGATCTCGACACCATCGATGCCAAACGCGTCGAGAGCATCATCACGCTCTCGCTCGCCGACGACCTTTCGCGCACATCCGAGACTCTGACGCACATTGCGCGCGACTCGCGGTGGTCGGCTGCCTCCAACCGTGCTTCGGTCGCCGTCGCCGAACCAAAGGACGACGCTGCGCAGCTTGATGCTGGATCTGATGACGCCTTTGCGCCGCAGGCTCTCGTGAAGCTTGTGATGCGGAACAGCGCCGCGAAAACTCGCCCAAGCCCTCTCGAGTCTCAGTCCTCGCAGGCTGACGTGGCGTCAAGGATTGCGGAGCTCGAAGCCTGTATCGCTCGGCTCGAGGCACAAGCCGAAGCTGAGCGCAGCCAGCATGCATCGCAGCTGGCCAGCCTCCAGACAGAGATGCACGAAAAGGTCTCGGCCGCTGCTGACGCCGCTGCTGCTTCCACTGCCGACCTCGAGAGCAAAGTTGCCACGCTCACGCTTGAGCGAGATGCCGGCCGCGCCACGGCCGCCAGGCTCGTCGCCGATCTGGCCGACAAGGAGCGCGTGATCCAGGACACGGCGGCGTCCAATGCACTGTTGGCCGTCGAGCGCGGTCGGCTCGCCTGTGATCTCGAGGCGTCGCAGGCCATGCTGCACGACGCGCAAGGTGTCATTGTGAGTCTGCAGCAGGGCAAAGCTGAGGCAGAGGAAACCGCCGCGAAGCTCGAGTGTCGTGTGAAGGATCTTGAGTCGGCCAACCAGCAGGCCGTCGAGCGAGGCGACGAGCTGGAGCAGCACAACGCTGTGCTTCAGTCCAGAATCGAGAGCCTGGAAGCCCAGGCGATCGCCGCACAGCGGGCTCCGGCGAGCACGCAAGAGGGGGAGGACGCCCCCGCCACCGCAGCCCCGCTGAAGCTCGAGCACGCCGAAGCCGCCGAAGCCGCCGAAGCCACCGCCGCGGCCGTGCGCGACTTTGAAATCACGCTGCGCGAGCTCGTCATTGCCCAAGAGCGCATCCGCTACCTCGAGACCGAGTACATGCAGCGCAACGACGAGCTCATGGAGCTCACGGTGCAGTACGAGCAGAAAGGGTGCCAGATTGCCGAGTTCCACGAGGAGCTGGCCAAGCATGACCAGCTCTTTGCGGCCGTCGTTGCAAGGCTCGAGTCCAACGAGGCACAGCGCGAGCAGGCTGTTGCTGAGCTTGAGTGTGTGCGGGCGTCGGAGCGTGAGGCTGTCGAGGCTGCACGCCAAACGCAAGCGCGCGTCGAGGAGCTTGAGAACAGCGTTGCCAAGGCTGTCGAGGAGCGCGACTCGCTCGTGGCGTCGAACGTCAAGGCTGTGGCCGATGCCAAGCAGGCTGCGGCTGATCTTGATGCTGCGCGTGCCAAGATTGACGAGCATCTTGCCCAGCTCAAGCGGTGCCACGCCAAGATCAAGGAGCAGGCGGCCAAGATCGAGACTGAGCGTGCTGCGGCCAAGGCGTGTGCCAAGGACTCAGAGGACGCCAAGGCCATGCTTGCTGAGCGCGATGCTGGGCTTGCCCAGGCGCGCGAGTGCGTTGATGCCAAGAGTGCCGAGATCGCTGTGCGCGAGGAGAAGCTGCAGGCACAAGCCGTGCAGATCAGCGAGGTGTCGGCTCGCGTGAGCGAGCTCGAATCGCAGCTTGCGTCCAAGGAAGAAGAACTCGCCGGTAAGGCCGTGCAGATCAACGCACAGGCCAAGGAAATCGACTCGCTCAAGGTCGATATCGCTGGCAAAATCGACAAGATCAAGAAGTGCGGCGCAAAGATTGCCTTGCAGAACGAGGTGCTTGCAAGAGAAAAGGCAAAGGAAGCTGCCTTGCTCGACGAGATCGAGTCGCTCAAGCAAGCTGCTCAAACTCACAAGTCCGAGTCCGAGTCTGTAGTTGAGCAGGTCAAAGTGCTGACGGCCCAGATCGCATCCCACGACGAGGAACTCGACCGACGCGCCTCGGGGATCATTGAGCTCGAGCAGTCGCTCGATGCCGGCAGGAAAGAGCTGGACAACTGCCGCGCCAAGCTTGCGCTCCAGGACAAAGAGGTCGAAAAATGCCGGTCCAGGATCGAACAGCAAGGAAAAAAGCTGCATGAGACACATACGAAGATGCAGGCCCTGCACGCAGCCAAAACCTTGCTCGAGAAGAATGTCGGCGAGCTTGAATCAGCCAATTCACGGGCCGAAGCTGCTGCCGCCGAGGTTGCCAAAGAGCGCGACTCGCTCGTGGCGTCGAACGGCAAGGCTGTGGCTGATGCCAAGCAGGCTGCGGATGATCTCGAGGCTGCGCGTGCAAAGATTGACGAGCATCTTGCCCAGCTCAAGCGGTGCCACGCCAGGATCAAGGAGCAGGCGGCCAAGATCGAGACTGAGCGTGCTGCCGCCAAGGCGTGTGCCAAGGACGCAGAGGACGCCAAGGCCATGCTCGCTGAGCGCGATGTTGGGCTTGCCCAGGCTCGCGAGTGCGCTGATGCCAAGAGTGCCGAGATCGCTGTGTGCGAGGAGAAGCTGCAGGCACAAGCCGTGCAGATCAGCGAGGTGTCGGCGCGCGTGAGCGAGCTCGAATCGCAGCTTGCGTCCAAGGAAGAAGAACTCGCCGGCAAGGCCGTGCAGATCAATGCACAGGCCAAGGAAATCGACTCGCTCAAGGCCGAAGCCAGCGACACTGCCATGTCGCTCGAGTCCCGCGATTCACAGATCAGCGATCTGACATCCCAGCTCGCCGACGCCGGTGCCCAAATCGACTCGCTCACATCCCAGCTCGACACACTCACCAACAAACTCGCCGAGACGCGAGAAGAGCACAGCGCAATCAAGGGCATGCTCGAGGCCCAGATGCGTGAGATCAGCAACCTTCTTGCCGAGAAATCGTGCGAGATGGTCGAGCTCCAAGAGCGCTTCAGCACCGCCGACGGCCACCGCGCCAGGCTCTGTAAGCGTATTGCATCGGCTGCAAGACGGATCACGTTGGCTGGCGAGGTGCCGCCGATGCCTGGCGTGCCCGAGCTGCGGGTCGATATGGCCCCGGACGGACTGGATGCCGTTGAGAGCGTGCCGGACGAGGCGAGCGGGCTGCAGGACGTCGAGGAAGAGCGCGAGCAGCGGAATGGTGGTACAACGACGGATACCGAGTCGTCCTCTGCCGACGACAGCCGTAATGACAGCGAGATCGGGGTCGAGGATGCAGACGACTTGTCGCCCTCCCAGGCGGAACAGAGCCAAAACGGCGGGTCTGACGTTATATACGCGTATGAGAGCGCCAGCAACGTCGGCGCGGACGAGCAGCAGCGCGCGAGCGAGGCCAGCACCGTGCCCGACGACGGCGACGGTGCCGACGGCGATGCACAGGGATCTTTGATGCAACGTTGTCCAAGCACCATTGTGCGCGACCACACCGAGGAAGCGGCCGATCCTGCCACCAAAGCCCGCATCTCGATGCCGCGCGGGTCTGTACCCCTGCTGCGTGCACGCCGCCGACAGCCCGCAGCCGAGAGCATCGAGGGATCGCTTGCACTGCTGGACCAGATCGAGGCCGAAGTGGCCGAAGCCCGCGCGCGCGCGGCCCAGGTCTCAGCCGAGGCTGCCGAGGAGGTGCAGATGTTCCGCGAGCGGGTTGCCTTGCTCGAGACCGCACTTGATGCGAAGCAGCAGTCTGTGCACGATGTCGAGGAGCAGCGCGAGACGCTCAAGGCGGACTTGGAGCGTGAGGCTGCCAGGGTTGCTGCGCTGCAGGGAGACCTCGCCAAGGCGATGGCAGAGCTCAGTGAGTCGAGCAAGATGGCTGATGGTCTGCGCGAGCAGATCGCAAGCGAGCAGAGTCATGTTGCGATGCTCGAGTGCAAGGTTGCGGGGATCCAGAGCCAGTCTGACGGGCTTGCTGCCAAGCTCATGGAAACAAAGCGGCAACACGTTGATGCAGTTGGCAAGCTCAGTGATGCACTCGCTGCGGCCGAGGCGGCTGCCGCTGCAGCTGCCGAGCGAGCCGAACGCAGCAAAGCTGAGCTTGCCGAGAAGCTTGACGGCGCAGTCGACAGCCTCAACATCGCAGTCACCAGGCTTGAAGACGATCTCCGCGAGACGCGGGACAAGGCGGCCGCCGCGGCTTTGGCGAGCGGCGCCGAGATCACGTCGCTCAGGAAGCAGCACCTCGATGCAGAGACGCAGCTGCAAGTCTGCAGGGACCTGCTCGACGGCGCCGAGCAGGTGGTGTCTGATCTTGCCATCCAGGCTGGGCTCGAGGACATGCTGCGCGAGAATCTCGAGGCCAAGTCTCACCAGCTTGTCGTCGCGCACACGCACATGGGCAATCTCGAAGCAGCGTGCGCGGCAAGCAAGCAGCGCGTCGCACAAATCCAGGCCGAGCTCGATGCGGCGACTCTGCATGCGCGGGATACCGCTGCCGCAGGCCTCGTGCATCAAGCACTGGCTGAAGTCGCGCTGGACAAGCTCGCGGCGGAGAGGCGGTGTCACCAGATCGCGCAGCAGGTTGCCGACGCGCGGCGGTCAAGGCTGCACGAGATGGCGAATGCGCTGGCGGACGTCCAGGACCAGCTGGCCGACACGCGCGCCGTGGTGTCACTGCAGCTCAAGAGCGCCAGCGACAGCGCCAACGTCCACGGCAAGCTCGACGACATCATGGCGCGGCTCGATGCGCAGCGGCAAGCGGACCGAGACACCATCATGCAGCTCAAGGAGGCCAATGCCGAGTTGCAGGTCACAACCGTCGAGCTCATGGAGCGCGTTGCAGCGCACGCCGGCGAGCTGGGCAATCTACGGCGCGAGTACGCCACGCTCGAGGCGAGTCGGCGTTCTGAGCAGATCGAGCATGACGTGTCCATGGAGCGCGCCGAGCAGGTGCGGGAGCGTCTCACGCGCGAAGCGAGCGTGCTCGAGGCCCGTGTCCGCGAGCTCAAGGCTGAAAACGCACACCTGCACGAAACGGTCGCTGAGCTTTCTCGCAGGCAAGAGCAAGTCGGGCAAGCGGATGCCGTTGTCCTCTCCAGGCCGGTGCATTCGCAGCTTGCGAAGACTGAGCCGGCTGGGCTTGCTTGCGATGAGCTACAGGCTTGCATCCCGACGCTCGCGCGGTCGGCGGTCGGCAAGGTCAAGGAGATTGTCGACAAGATCGAGGAATCTACCAAGCCTGGTGCTTCCGTCGACACACCTGCCCAGTCGCCCGGCAAGAAATCGAGTAAGCTGGCCTCTGCAATTGGCGCAATGCGTTACGACGACAAAATCAATGGTGTCATGTTTGGTGATCTCGTTTCTCGCGAAGAAACGCAGGTTGATCTGGTGCGTGCCTCAGTTGCTGCAGACGGGATGCCCGATCTGCATATGCGATGCTGACAGTGGGACCCCAGGCTACCGCGCCGCAACAGACGGTCTTCCCACAGCCTCCGCTGACCGTTCGCAACATGCATGTTGTGGAGCACCGCACGATCGAGCCAAAGATCCTGGACGAGCATGACCAGCACGGCAGCTTCGAAGCATCGCCTGCCCCAGAGTACGGCGGCCCGAGTGCAGCCAGCCCACGGGCCGATCCGCTTCTCATGGCGCACTTTGGCCTCGCAGGCGGCCCGCGCATCCCACGCAGCCGCTCATCGCGCAAGCCAGATGCCGCGCTCGTCAAGTTTGGCACCACAAAGCCTGGCGGCAAGCAGCAGACATACGTGGTCGAGGACGTCGAGGAGGCTGTGCTTGACCGCGCGGTCGACCAGGCGCTCGCGCAGGCGCTGTGCGACAAGTCGTCGGCGCCTGGCGCCAGCATCACGGCAGCCGTGGCGGCGCTGCAGCGGATCGAGCGCGAGAGCAGCACGGGTGCGGCTGGCCCTGGTGCCGATGCACGGCGCTCGAGCGTCGGCTCGCTGTGGCGCCGGATCGCAGGCATGGGCCGTGCGGCAAGTGGCAGGGCCGATGCCGCGGCGGAGCCGCGATCCGTCCCGCAGCCTGCAGCGCCGGCGAAGCAAGGCGGCGCGATGGGGCTGGTGCAGCGACTGTTCAAGGACGCATCGGCACCGCAGCTGCGCGGGACGTCGGCTCAGACGCGGCCCAGGCTCGACGCGGCGGCATCGGCACACGCACTCGGCCAGACGGCCGACTCGCACGCCGTGCTTGACGATGCGAGCCACGCCGCATCGACCGATCCGCTTGCCGCCGGCGCGCACACACCAGACGGCGAGAGCTGGGAAGGCTTCTTGAAGCGATGCGAGCAGCTCAAGCAGCAGCACTTGCAATCGCTTGCGGACCGCGAGGCGTGGGTTGCAGAGCGCACGCAGCTGCTGCACGATCTCGAAGAGGTCAAAGTGGCGCACAAGCGCAGCGCCGACGAGGTGCGCGGGCTGCTGCAGACTGTGCTCAAGCTCGAGACGGACAAGATTGTGCTCGAGTCTGCGCTGCGGAGCGTCAGCGCGCTTCGCAAGCGATCCAAGGACAAGATTGCGCGGCTCGAGGGCGACCTTGAGAGCAGCGCGGCCGAGGTCGAGCGCGCGCACGGCGCGATCGAGGCGCTCGAGGCTGAGGCGGAGGTGCTCCGCACACAGCTGCGCGAGGCGGGCCAGATGCACGAGCAAGTGCAGGGCAGGATGCAGCTGGTTGCCGCCGAGACTTTGAAGCTTTGGAGCGTAATTGGATCCCAGCCTCCACCTGGAGAGCCTCTCTCGCGCAGCGCGATCAGGGCGACGACTCCTTCAGGCGACGCTGCCGGCGCGGCAGCGCAATCGGCGCGAGCCTCGGTGTCACTTGGCGAGGGCAATGGAGCTGATTTAGCTTCTGGAGATGCGATTGACAGCGCGCTTGTAAGCCTGCGCGCAGTGGCGGCCGAGATGGGCCGCATCATGGTCGGCGTGCGCCAGCGCGACGAGTTTGTGGAGGAGCAGGCACGCGTGCTGCGGCTCGTCGAGGCGGCGCACACCGAGACGCACAACGAGTACCAGCGCGCACTGGAGGAGCGCGACAAGTTTGTTGCGGTGCAGCGGCGCGCGGTCAAGCAGCTTGAGGACAACCTCGAGGTCCAGACGCGCGAGTATGCGCGCATGCTGGGCGAGCGCGATGCGACGATCCAGCGGCTGCGGCGCGCGGCGGGCAAGCTTCAGGCGATGCGCATTCTGCGAGTAGGCGCACACAGCCTGCGTGCACGTCATGGCGCTGCGGCGGTCTCTGGCCCTGTTGAGGCCGCGGGCGACATCGAGAGCGACAGCAGCGAGAGCGAGTCCGCGGAGCAATAAATGCATGTGCGCATATGCGCACGCATGGTACTCGCGCGTCGCAGTTGAAGGGCGGCGAGCTGCACCTTGACGGCGCAGCGACGCATGGGCTTCTTCAGCAGCAAGGACAAGACGCGGTCCGGGTCCGGGGCCACGGGGCCGGCGCCCTTGCCCGCACAGCCCATCCAGTTCCAGCCGCCTCCACAGCAGCCGCAGCCGCCGGTGGCGACGCCGCCCGGACCGGGCGGGTCGCGGCAGCTGAGCATTGCGCCGGTGCGCGGGTCGTCGCACCCGGCGGGCATCTTCAACATGCCGCCCAAGAAGGTCGTGCGGGCCAACAAGTCGTACACGGCGCGCTTCGCGGGCGAGCTGTCGTTCGAGAAGGGCGACTTCTTCTACGTGGGTGCCCGCGCCCGGCCCCCGTCACCGCCGTCACCGCCGCCGCCGCCGCAGTCGCAGTCGCAGTCGCAGTCGTCACCTTCGCGGCCGTGGCGCGGAAGAGACGAGAACGCCGCAGCGGCCGCCCGCCGGCCCGCCGCGGTGCACGGGCCCGTGCAGGCGGCCGCTTCCGCCCGCAGCGGGCACGCCGCAGGCAGTGCCGGCCCCACGCCGGCCACTGCAGCCACCCGCCCCTGCCGGCGCTGCCGCCCGCCGCCGTGCGGGTCCTGCGCTGCGCCGCCGCCCGTGCCGCCCGCAGGCGCTGCGGTTTCGTGCGGGGTCCGAGGCGTGACCCGCCGCCGGCCCGCCCGCCGCCCTCTGCCCGCTGCGCAGTCGCGGACGCCGCAGCCGTGCGCGGGGCCCGCGCCTGCCGCGGCTGCCTTCCCGCCCGCTGCCGCTCGATCGCCTGCGACGGTGCCTGCCTGCTCCAGAGGCGGCGGCGGCGGCGGCGGCGGCGGCGGCGGCAGCGACGGCACGCTCGTGTGCGACTGCATCGGAGAGCGCCGC
>JADGIZ010000607.1:0-11207 GCA_027604665.1 Polyrhizophydium stewartii
CCCCAGATCCACGGCCGCCCCTGCACTGCATACCCGCACTGGCACCTGGCAGCCACGCCCAGTGCCACGCACACTCGATCACCCGGCGGCATCGGCGCCACGGCGGGTTGGTCGAGCTTCTGGTTGACCGAGTCGATGGCGTCAAGTAGGATCTCGACCAAGCGAGACGGCTGACAGCGACCGACGGCAATCACGGCGCAGCTCGGATCCTCTGCGAGTGGATGTGCGAGGATCGATCTCTCTGATGGCCGCCACGAGACAGCCGTCCTTGATGTCGACCATCCTGCTGTGGGCGGTGTTCTTGCTGATGCTGGCCGACTCCGCGTCGCCGTGCATCTCACATGCCGTGCCAGGCGATCTCACACTTGTGTCGTGACCATTTCTGGCGGCCAGCTCCCCCCCCCCGTGGCTTACATTGGCATCCTGCAACTTTAGGGGTCGTGGGCAAGCTGCGCAACCAGTTCGAGTCACAGCTCGAGAGTATCAGTTGGCGCCGTAGTTGGGGTTGCGGCATCTGGAAGCTTCGGATCTCACCGCAAGACACGGGCACTTGTCTTGTGAGCCGCGCAAGCTTATTGCACAGCGAGCTGCAAGCTCATCTGCGGAAGCACACTGATCCACTCGATGTTGTGGACACGATGGGCTGGATATGCCGAGCATCGACTTGATGACGGTCGGTCGGTGCTGTCTGGCTGCGCGCGGCGAGATACAAGTGCGCGACGGGCTGGTGCGCATTCGCTGCATGGCTCCTGGCGCAACTCTGTCTCCAGCCAGCCGAGATGTGCATCTTGGGGTTGCTCCAAGGGGATATGCGTTTGTTGTCCGTGCGGGCGGCCTTGCGGCGGTGCTGGTTGCAGCGAGCCAGATCTGTGCGATGCAGTGAGCCCGAGACAGACTGCATGCAGGCGCGTGGGCTCGGTGGATCAGAGGGCAGTGAGGGCCGCTCTCGCCAATGGATCTGGCCGCCGACCTGACAAGTACTCGGTCGGGTGCAAGAAGCGCACGCCGATCAAGCCGATCTGCCACAACCCGCAGGTCCGCAACCCGTGTCGCACACGCAAGTGGTGTCTGTCTCGCTGCGTCAGGCAGCAGCGCCGCAACAACCACGCCGTCGGGCGACCGGACCTGCTCGTCTTCTCCAGGGACGATCTGTGCAAGTTCGTGCTCGCCCGCACTCTCGCCACGTCGAGCCGCAGCGACTCAACCGACCGATACGCCGCCGTCTGCTTCATCCACACGGCCGGCTTCGTCCACGACCCGATGTTCGACCAGCCGCGCTCGCGCGGCGTCCGTCTGATCGCTGCGCATGAACGGCCTCTGGACGGACTGCGCTGCGCTGCGCATCGCGGGGCGGCTCGTCAACCACCCGTTCGCCGCCGACCGCTGCATTCTGTTCAACCACGGCATCGACAATGTGCATCCACTCGCACACCTCGTTCTCGTCTGCGTCTCGGTCAGAGCCGCTCGACGACAGGCGGGTCTCAACCCGCTCATCGACTCGGCCAAGTAGCAGGACCCCCAGGCCAACGACGACACCATCCTCACTCGGCTCCTCGGCGGAGCGTCACAGGGCGAAGCGGCACCCGGGCAGGCCTGGCTCGGGGGGGGGGCCGTGGAGCATACTCATGAGGGCACAGAGGGCAGACCGCCGGCGGCAAGACTGGCTGACTTCTTGAGTGTCGCTCACTCGAGGTGCCAAGCTCGGCTTTGGCACTTTCACAAGGAGCAACAACTCGAGGCAGCTCAGCACGATAAGATGAGGTCCTCCTGCCGACAGCCCATGCTCCCACTGGGTACAGCTTTGCCTCCTTCGGCACTTGGCGGTTGGAGCAATAAACTTCCTGTTCACCATAAGTCTCAAAAAGAAAAAGGTCTCGTTTGTATTAAGGTTCAGTGCTTGCGGATGATGTATGGGATGATTGTGACCGCCCACCAGACGGCTGGGCGGGCACGCTGAGGGTGGGGTCGAGCGGTGCGGTGGAGCGGTGGCTGCAAGGTCGGCTGCCTTAGTCGTCAAACGCCACAAACTTGTTTGTGAATGCGAACGGACTCTGGTCAATCATGCTCGACGTGTCAAGACCGCTGTTGTTTCCGTTGTCCCTGTTGAGCGACCAGAACGACAGCAAGCGAATGTACGACGTCTGCTCGGCAAAGCCAATGAGCGCGTCGGCGTTGGCGAGCGTAAAGGTGCCGCTGATGTCGTTGCGGCCAATCATGACCGTGACGCCGATGGGCAGGTTGAGGCCGAGGGCGTCGAGCTGCGAGTACGAGGCGTGCGCCGCCGAGATGGCGGCAAAGCCCATGTCGTCCTGCGACTGGCCGTAGTCCATGGCCATGATGTTGATGAAGCTTGGCGCAACGCCCTGGTCGATGCCAGACTGGATGAAGCTGATTGCGTTCTGCTGCAGGCCAGAGACGTCGACGGGCACCGTGTAGTACACCTCGAGGTCGACATTGGCCGCGACGAGCCCCGCGACGGCCGTGTGGCGCTTGGAGTTGGCGGCAGCGTTGTTGAGCGTCGAGCCCTCAATGTCAAAGTCGATCGTGGTGACGCCGTAAAAGTCAATGACGGTCTGGTACGCCGCTTGCAGCTGCGTCGCAGTCAAGTTGGCCACGGCAAGCTCCTGCCCGACCGCGCCGCCAAACGAGGCAATGACCTCGCCGCCGTTGGAGCGCACGCTGGCGATCTTGGCGTCGACGGCAGCCGCACTCGTCGTGCCGCTGATGATCGGGTACTGCCCGCCCCAGGTGACTTGCCCGTTGGCGCGCACAACAAAGCCAAAGATGACGTTCTTGAGGCCCGACGTCTTGACAATGTTGCCGAGGTCGACGTTGAACATGTTGACGTCGCTGTAAGGCGCGAAGCGGTGCTGCGAGCGGCTTCCGCGGACCGACGTGCGGTTGAACTCAAACTGCGCCGTGTCGCACGGGTTCAGGACCAGCTTGTTGCGCACCCAGTCAACGTCGACGCAGTTGTTGCTCGGGCCAGCCTTGATCTTCTTGCCGTCGGTCGACAGCGTCCATTTTTGGTTGATGCCCGTGTGGCACGAGTAGACGCCGAGGATGCTGTTGTTGCCCGTGGCGGTGAAGTTGCCGTTGAAGACATCCAGGCACAGGCCCGTCTGGACATCGCGCATGCGACTGAGCGAGTCAAACTGGAAGATGGCTGCCGGCGCATCGATTGAAGGTGGTGACACGAGCAAGTTAGTCGGGCAGCGAATCACGACAACGCAGTCGAGCGCTCGGCGACTTACAGCAGACGGGGTGGATCTTGACGACCTTGCGCGATGCCGAGTAGCCGCCAGCGCACTTCCAGGTGAACTTCTTGTGCTGGATCTTGAGACTGGGAGGCAGCTTGGGGTCCTTGAAGGTCACAAACGACGCGCAGCCCGAGCCTTGGTATGAGCACGAGCGCAGCACGAGCGAGCCCGCCGCGTCGAATGCCACGCAGTTGTTCGAGGTTGCCGCCTTGATGCGGCCAACGTTGTCGTACGTCCACGTCTGGTAGACGCTGCCCGTGCACGTGTTGAGCACCACGGGCGTGTTCTCGACGTTGACGGTGTTGTTGACGACCGCGAGACACATGGACGTGATGGTGTCCTTGATGACCATGGGGGCGTTTGTGACCATCGGGTCCATCACAAAGACGGAGCAAAAGTCGTCGGCGCCGAGTGGCTTCCCCGGCAGGCTGCTGCCTTGCGTGCCCTGCGGTGCGCATGTGCGGGTGTGCGTGCGTGCGTGCGTGCGGGTGTGCCATGTGTCAGCGCCAGAATCATCAATCCTCGCCATGATCACAGCGGTCGCAGCGGAGTTTTCCTCGCGGCCCCAAGCAGGCGCTCACCACGCAGTCCGCTCCGCGCGTGATCCACTTGTACGTGGGTGCGGCCTGTGCGGCGCCAGAGAGCGCCAGGACCTGCAGGAGCAGCGCCGGCAAGGCTGAGCGGGTCATGTCTACGGTCTTTGTTTGCTCTGGATGAGTTTACGGCGAGTGGTGCTCTGGTGCGTCGTTGCCGGCTCGGATGCGGGTTGCGGCTGGGGACGCGGCTTGTGCTGGACAAGGCGGGGCGGCGGGCAGGCGACCGGCTTTAACGACGAACAGCCCAAGGCCCGCGGACGCAAGATGTATTTGATGCGTCCTCGAAAGCATGAATATCCGAGTGCATTTGGGCATCTGCCCCCCCCCGTGGTGGGTCAATTCATCTATGGCCCGTCGGCACCGCCGTTCGACAATCAAGATCTGTGATTTGTGGTCTTCTGCGGAAGCGAGCTGGGGGGGTGTGCTTGATCATTTGGTGCGACGGGGCGTCCCCGTCCCGGGCCTTCTCTGCCACGGCCAGTCTCGGCCAGGCAGGCAGCCGCCGTTGCTCTGACCGTCGGCTCTGCGGACATGCCGCCGCGAGGCGAGGCAAAGGCAGCCGCGGCTCGTTGCAGGGTCAAGAGAGCTTACGCCGAGACGTCCCTGACCCTGTGCGGGCTCTGTCTCCGACCGAACCAAGATCGCATCGGGCGACGCCTGATCGGCCGCACCGGCTGCCGTCAGCACCGCCCGTCCGATCCCGCCGCTCTCCCTCGCACCGACCCCGACGGCAAAAACTTTCCGCCGAGACCCGCAACTCTGCCATGGGAAAGCTCGGCGCAAGCTCACCAGTGTCTGGCAGCGTGCCGGAACTGCCGGCCCGCGGCCGCGAGGCATCGAGCCCTGCGGGCGCCAAGGCGGCATTCAATGTTATCCCCGAGCTCACGCGGGTCTACGAGGTGGGGTCTCGCCTGTGCTGCGGGGCCGCCCGGCCAGCACATGCTGTCCGTGCTGCGCGCTGGATCTGCCGCCGGCCTCCCACGCTCACGTATCCACGCCACTCGCTGCTCGCACCCCCCCCCCGCCGTCGCTGCTGCAGACCAAGATCAAGCCGCTCGAGGACGCATATAGCTTCGAGAACTTCCACACTCCCAGCCTGTCGCCGGCAGATATTGCCGCCAAGCCCATGGTGCTGCTGATGGGCCAGTACAGCGTCGGTGCGAGGCTCTCGCGGGGAGCGAGTTTCTCGGCGCCAACGCCTCGTTGACAGCGACCTCACTCGATGCAGGCAAGACCACATTTATCAAGCACCTTCTAGGCCGCGACTACATTGGCGCGCACATTGGACCAGAGCCAACGGTGTGCAGCAGCCGCAGCCTGCGCAAGAGTGCGGGCACGCTTTCCGGCTAACATGCGCGCCTGCAGACGGACCGCTTCATCGCCGTCATGGACGGCCCCGAGCGGAGCATCCCTGGCAATGCGGCGGCCGTCAGCACGGATCTCCCCTTCACGGTGGGTCGCAGCTGCCGGCAGCGTGCTTGCGGATGGGAGGCTGCGGCTGCGGGGAGCAAAGCCAACACAATCTATGGCACTTGCGCAGGGCCTCAGTCGCTTCGGCGTCTCGTTTCTGAACAAGTTCCAGGTGTCGCAGTCGCCCGTGCCGGCGCTCGACAACATGATCCTCATCGACACACCGGGCATCCTGTCGGGCGAGAAACAGCGCATCGGCCGCGCTTACGACTTCCCCGATGTCATCGAGTGGTTTGCGCAGCGGGCCGATATGATTCTGCTGCTTTTCGATGCGCACAAGTTGGACATCTCGGACGAATTCAAAGAGGCCCTCATGACCCTGCGCGGGCACGACGACAAGATCCGCGTGGTGCTAAACAAGGCCGACATGGTCAACGGGCAGCAACTGATGCGCGTGTGAGTCGCGAGGTGTTTTTGGCCGCCGTGCGCAACTCGGGTGTAGAAGGCTGATGCTTGGCGCAGCTATGGCGCACTCATGTGGTCGCTCGGCAAGGTCATGCAAACCCCCGAGGTCGTGCGCGTGTGTGCGTGCCCGTCATGGAGACCTGCACGCCGGTTCGCGGGCTGTCCGCCGGATGCTGACGCCCGGCGCCGGGCAGACATTGGCTCGTTCTGGGACCAGCCGATGCAGAACCGCGACTGCGAGAACCTGCTCAAGGCCGAGCAGCAGGACCTGTTCAACCACATCAAGGGCCTGCCGCGCAACGCCGCGATCCGAAAAATCAACGAGATTGTCAAGCGTGCGCGGCTGGTCCAGGTGCATGCGCTCATCATTGCGCATCTGCGCCACGAGATGCCCAGCTTCTTTGGCAAGGGAAACAAGCAGAACGAGCTCATGGAGAACATTGAGGTCGAGTTCCTCAAGGTGCAGCGCATGCACCAGCTCGCGCCAGGCGACTTTCCAAGTCCCGAGCGGTACCGCGAGAAGCTGGCCGACTTTAAGCTGCAAAAGTTTCCCAAGCTGGACAAGAAGAGCATGCAGGCGATCATTGATGCAAGTGGCGTGCACTGGCTCGTAGAGGCGCGACATGTTGCGCTGACGTCCTGGCTGCGCAGGCGCTTGCGACTGACCTGCCGAACCTCATGCGCCAGATCCCCGAGGCGCCGCAGATCCTGCCCTCGCACGTTCAGAACCCGTTCGAGTCCGTGTCTATGGACGCTCTTTCGTCGCCGTCGGGCAGCCCCGTGCGCGTGCCGCCGCCGGAGGAGCTGTTCAGCTACGACCTGATAGACCGTCGGCCGTACGTCGACCGGTTCCGCGGGCTGGCCGGGTCCGCGGGCGATAAGCTGCCCGGGCCGATGCTCAAGGACGTCTTCCAGGCGACAGGGCTCGATACGGCGACGCTCGCCAAGGTCTGGACTCTGGCCGACTGGTCTCGCGACGGGTACCTCGACACGGACGAGTTCGTGGTCGCCATGCACCTGTGCGACATTCTCAAAAAGGGATGGCTCGACCAGCTGCCGACGTCGCTTCCCGAGACGCTGCGCCCGCGCACGGTCATTTGAGGGGTGCCCCACCCAGGACAGGGTTGCGGGCGGGTCGTGGCGCAATGAAGACTGCAAGGTGTCGGCGGATGTCGAGCACGATCAGGAAGCTTTCCCCGCCTTCTCCCGCTCTGACCATGTCCGCCGCCCAGCAGCCGCCTACACCAGGAGCATCGCTCCGCAGGCGGTCGGCCGGGCTCGCTTCCCGCTGCAGACCCGCAGGCCGGCGTGTTCTCAGCACGCCCATCCCGTGCGTGCATGCCCGGCCGGCCCTGGCTCCAGTCCTGGGTCGCAGCTGGTGCCGGAGGACCCTGGCGCGGCGACAGCACGCCGCCCGCATGCCGCTCGATCACCGCCTGCTGACACCTTGCCCCCGCGGACCCACCGCCCGCCCGGATACGCCTGCCTGCGGACGCACGAATGCGGCTGACTGCCGCTCGGCGACCGCGGCTGGCTCTCGGACAGCCCCCCGTCGACGCTCGCAACGATAACAGGCTATCTCGCGGGGTTCTCGTCGTTTGTGGCCCACAACGTCGCCTCGTCGCTCGCCCGAGCGCAGGGCCAGTCGCCCGACACGCAGTCCTCTGGCCAGCACGCAGGCGCAGCAGCAGTAGGCGCAGGTCTCGCTGAGACGGCCAGCTCCTCGGACTCGGCGACGGCGCAGCAGGTGCCACCACCAGGCGGCGAGGAGGTGCTGTTCTCGCGGTTGCGCTGGGCAGACTGGGCGGGCTCGACGGCCGAACCCAGGTGCGTTGCCGGAGCAAGGCGGGTGGGCATGAAGCGCTTGTCTCTGAGCGTGCGGCTGACGGAGAGCTGGCCCGCGCTGGGCGGTTGCCTCAGGCTGCTGCTGCTGCTCGGTTACGCACGGGGCCTTCAGATTTGGGATGTGACCGATGCCGATACGGCATCCGAGCTCGTGTCGCTGCGATCGGGGCTCGCAGCCGTCACGAGCATGGATGTTGTTCCAACCCCTATGGCGGCCGCAGCTCGGCCGCCCCCGGATACGGATACCCCGGCGGCCGATCCGCTCGACGGCGCGTGGCCCCTGGTCGTGCTTGTGTGAGTGTGTCCTGCTGGCACCCGCTTCCGAGACAAGAGTGCTCGACTGACTTTCTGCGGCGTGCGTGTGGGAACCGGTGCACGGGCCGTTGGCGGGAACAACTCGACAGCGAGCGGTCGCCGCCAAGCATGGCGCCGAAAGCGGCTGGCCAGGAGGCCATGGTTACAAGGGTGCATGTGCTGTCGCTTGCAAGCAAAAGCATTGTTTACTCCATCGAACTGGGGAGCTCAAGCGTCTGCGACCTTCGGATCGATGTTAATGGGCGGTATCTTGCACTGGTGAGCATCGCATTCATTCAACGACCGAGTGCATGCCTTATGCAGAGGCTGACGGCACCTTGCAGAGCCTCCGGCATCCCAGCAGCATCCGCGTCTACGCCATCTCGCAGGGCTTCCCGCTTCTTGCGACATACACGGATGTTCACGACTCACCGGTATGCGAAGGCCCGATCATGGAGATTGGGCCGCGCTTTATCGCCTACACGACCTCGATGCCATACCAAAAGTCAAACAGCAAGCAGCTCGGCGTCGCGAGCAACGGCGCTGGGGCAAGCTCGGTTGGAGTCGACGGCCTCGAGCTACCCGAGGACGATGGGAGCGGCGCCCACGGGAGGACGAGCGTCTTTGCGAACGGCGTCATCTCCAACGCCGGCCAAGTCGCGACAAAGGTGGCTAAGGAGATTGCCAGCGGCGTCAAGGTCATTGGCGAGTTTGGATATCATACGATCAGCAACTACTTTGCTGGCCCGCCGGCAGCACCTCCTGGTGCAGAAGCTGCCGGCAGCAGCCAGACGTCGCCGCGCTTTCTCGCATCGGCTGGCCGAGCAGACCCACATCAGGGACGAGCAGGGCACACTAGCGACCATCCAGCGCGCAGGGAACGCAGGCGAGACCCACGGGACGGCGTCGTGCTCATCCGCCTCCTGCCAGCGGTGCCACCTGTTGCGAGTCAAGACGAGGTATCGGATGGCCGGCATCCATTGCCAGACCCGTCCGAGCCGGCGACGATTATCAGCCACTTCAAGCCGCACTCGAACCCGGTGGGCATCATGCAACTCGATCCGTCGCAAACGTGGCTCATGACAGCATCTGTCGAGGGCACGAGCATCTACGTATGGGACCTCTCGGGCTTGTTTTCTCGCAGCCTGTACAGCAACTCGGGTGCTTCGTACAGCCTTGCCACAGGCCATGCCTCGGGCAGCAATGGGCATGCATCAGACCACGCGCTAGCTTCGACGCGAGCAAGTGCGCTTGGTGCCTGGACGTCTCACCGCCGCCGTATCCAGCCCGGCCAGCCCGAGTGCATCTATCGCTGCGACCGCGGATACACAAGCGCCACGATCGAGCATATCTCGGTCAGCTTTGACGGCAAGTGGATCGCTGCCTCGACGGCACGCGGCACAACCCATGTCTTCAACACCGACTTTCCAGCGGACGCGCAATCGGCTTCGAGTACCTCTGGTAGTGGCTCTTCTATCGCGGCGCCAGGCTCTACCGCTGTCGGTGGCATCGCTGGAATGCCGTCTCTCGTTGTTCAAAACGGGCAAGCCCTCGCGACCAACGGATCTGCGGCCTTTACGGGTTCGGCGGGCTTGATGAGTGGGATGAACATGGCCGGTGGCGGCGGAGGCATTGGTGGTCCGGGTGCTGCCTTGATTTCTTCATCACCCACGCGCCGTAGTCGCTCCAGCTCCAGCTCGGGTAAGCCCAGAGCCGCGGTCACCCAGAAGCTCGGCGTCCTCGTTCGTCTGAGCCCGCGCAGCTCGTTTGGCATTGTCAAGGATCTGTTTGTCGCCAACGATTCAGGACAGCCGGCGTTTGCGACGGCGTCTGCCGCGGGGACCTTTGCCGGCGCAGAGGCCGAGGGAGCTCGTGCAAGCGTCGGTGGCGCTGGTGGCTCGAAGAGCTCATCTGCGCATTCCAGCGCTCCAGCGGTCACTGGCGCGTACAACTCTCCAAGCGGCGCATCGGGAAACATCCACATGTCGGTTTTTATGCCTTCGCCTTCCAACGAGGGCAAGGACGACGAGAACGGCGCTGGCAACGGCATAGCACGAGCTGGCGGCAGCCTTGGCGGCAAGCAGTGCCAGCCGGCGCGGCAACGCGTTCTTGTCTGGGATCCGTCGCTGTGCAAGCTGTCTCTATTTTGGATCGACACAGTACCCGTTGACGACTTTGGAAAGCGCGCGTCGACACTGCCGCCCGCGGTCGCACAGATCCTCGCGAGTCTGCCACGCGCGACTGTTGTACGCTCGATGCCTGTGGATGGCGCCAGCGAATTCAAGATCCTCGTCCTTCCCGTGCTCAAGTGGACACTGCTGCGCGAGCCGGCGTGGGACGAGGCGTTTGCCGATGACCAAGTACGTGGGCTGCAGTGCGGGTTGGAGACGACCAAAGCTGACGCTGAGGCGGCGCCAGATTGCCGCGACGCGGTTGGCTCGGCGAGCAGCAGCGGCTAGCGGCCAGCAGGCAGACGCTGCAGGACAAATTGGGCTGTGGCCTTCGCGCATTGAGCTCGCGACCTGCTCCAACATGCGCGTGCCGCTCTGGATGGATTTGCAGTGCGCAATGCAGGTCTATCTGGCGCAGGAGCCCAGACAGCCACGCAAGAAGAGCGGCGACAACGGCAAGAAGACGAGCCCGTTGATCTCGTTGCTCGAGGCGGCCGGGCCACCGAGCGACCTGAGCGTTGTCGGGCCGACGCTTTGTGACGTGCCGCCAGTGTCCAACATCACGATTGTGCCATACACACCCGTTCCGTACGGCGAGCGGAAGGGGTTCCCGCGACTCGAGGGCCACGGCGAGCTGGAGCAGGGCCTGATGACTGCGATGGGCACTGGGCTAGAGATGCCCGTTGGGCAGCAGTCGTTGCTCGGTAGGTCCCGCGTGATGCAGGTTTGCTTGTGGCAGAGTGGCGGCTGATGCATCGGTGTGCAGACGCCTTTTTTGTGGACGAGGAGGGGTATCATGTCGTCACAAACGCCCAGGCGATCCCGGTCTCTGTCAGAGACAGCGGCAGCGGCGGTGCAGCAAGCAGTCTGGGAAGCAGCGACGGCGGAAGCGCATCGCTGCTCAACTCTGCGTGGCGCAGTGCCCGCCGCGCGCTTGGCCGCGCACCGGGCGCGACGCAGCCCTTCGAGGGAGGCGCAAGCCCGCCCACGCGCTCGCCGGGTGGCAGGCTCGAGTCGCAAAACGGCCACGGCCACGAACCTGGATGGGACGATACGATGGAGGACGTTGCGGGTCTCGACATGGAAGACGTTGGGGTGGCAAGCTGCGTTCATTGAAGAGCAAGAAACAAACGCGGCGCCGAGTGCCTATGTGGACTGGCTACGCC
>JADGIZ010000608.1:0-11196 GCA_027604665.1 Polyrhizophydium stewartii
GGCGGAGACCGCGCCGCGCCTCCGACTCACCACAGGTCGTTCTTGAGTACGCCTGCGCACCGCACGCACAAACAACAGCACCAGCGGCCGCAGCGGCACAGCACACATCGCCGCAAGTCAGCCGACCTCTCTCGTGTGCCCCGCGCCAATGCAGGCCGAGCATCCCCCCGCCGCCGCATCACGGGATCAAGCTCCCACCATATGGCCCAACGCCTCCAAACAGCATCAGCCCGTCAGATCCGTCCGACCACATCGCATGCGACGTGCGGAACGACGGCCACATGCTAGCGCTGGCCGTGCCGAGCGGCAACTGCGGCGCGTCCTCGGTCCATCCGGGCTGCGGCTGCCCGCTCATGAACCCCCACGCGCCTCTGCTGGGCGAGTACATCCACAGATCCTGCAGGAAGCCCTCGGTGCCCGGCAGCGGCTGCTGCAGGCCGTACCCGAGGCCGCCGTGGACCCACACGTTGCCCTTGGTGTCCGCCGCGACGGCGTGCTGCGAGCGCGCAGACGGCCACAGGCCCGGGATCACCAGGCCCGCCGGCCCGAGCGCCTCGACCGTGAGGCTGTCGCCGCCGAGCCACGTCAGGTTCAGCGGCGGGAACGGCACCTGCGCCTGCGCGCGGGGCAGTGCGCTCAGCAGCGCCAGCAGCGCCGCTGCCGCGGTTTTGACGGCGGCCGTTGCTGGCGTCGGAGTGTTTGCTGTCATCTTGGTGCGTGGTGGCGCGACAACAAAGGTGTGAAGCGTGTATGTCTGTGTACGGGGCGTGTATGTGAGGGGTGCGGCCGCGCCGGCTCGAGCGTCGCGGCCGTCCAGGCGGGATGCGGCCCGCCCTCTTATCACCCCCGTCGTCGCCGCGATGTTTTCGACCCGCGGCATCCAGCGCTTCCGCCTGCATTCTCTCCCCCACCGACCCAACCCGCAGCGCTCGGATGATTTGCGCTCAGAAGATTCATGGTTGTGATCACAGATCAGCAACATTCTGCCCGCAACCAGATTCGCTGCTCTCGCACGGCCCCCGAGCACAGAACCCATTCCGACACCGCGGCAGATCCTTGCGCGCGCATGTGCCGAGGGGTGCGGCCGCGATAGGATGATAACCGGTTTCGGTTGGGCCTCGCCGACTCAGCCAACTGCTTACGTGTCCGCTTCGGGACGCACGGTTGCCCCCCAGTCCCCCGCCCGCTTGACGCCCAAACACCGCCGCTTCGAGCACCCCTGTCCCGCGCGAGTGCCACTCGCCGTCGTGCGCCATGACCTCAACAAATGAAAGCGCTCGCGGGCGTCGCGGCTGAGAGCGAGGCTGGCGGGATCATCGCCATCGTGCCTCGCTCCATATCGCTGCATCGCCGTTCCCGCCCCCAAAAACTGGCGCGCCATCCGCCACATGCCGCCACGCCCACACCCAGCAAGCGACCCGCTCCGTGCATCTGCAAGACATTCATTGACCACACTGCTCGTCACAGATACGGTGCCCATCCAATATACATCTGGCTCAGGTTCTTTGCGCTCGTGGCGTTGCTGATCAGCTCGTCGACCTGTCCCTCGATGCCAAGCGGCAGCCCGACGCTGACAGGCGTGCCGCGCAGCTTGCGGTCGATCGTGTGCAAGATGCGCCGCGCCTTCTCGTTCTCCTGCTCCGTGTGCTCCTCGCGCGGTGCGCCGCGGCCGCGCGACTTGCTCCACTCGCACAGCGGGTCGTGCAGGAACGTCTCGAGCACCGACATGAGCGAGCCGTGGTTGTCCTGCAGAACCTTGAGGGTCACCTCGCAGCTCTTGCGGAACGCGCCTGCGCGGCGCCGTGCAGCGGCGAGGGTCCGATGCAGCAGCAGCAGGTGCAGGCGCAGATGCGATGCGTGTCAGCACATCCGGCATGCCAGGCGGCGTATATCCCAACGGCAAGCGGTGCAGCTTGCCTTCGACGCCGCTGAGGCCAAACGCATCGACCATGTTGTGCGTCAGACGGAACGGCACGCGTTCCGGCTTCTCAAACTCGAGACCTTTCTCAAAGAGGCAGTTCAGGTCGACGTGCAGACATGCACCGGTCTGCTCGTCAAACAGGATGTTCTCGCCGTGACGGTCACCGAGCCTGCGAGACGAGATGCCGCCAGTCAGCCATGCGGCCGTGATCGCACACACTGCATCGACTGGCTTGGAACCCGCCGGCAAACTCACCCGACAATGTGGCCGACCATGGACATGACGGCCGTCGTGCTCGAGTAAGTCCGGCGACTCGAGAGCCACTGAGACGGCTCGGGGAAGGTCTCGATGAACCACTCGTGGAACACGGGCGGGTGTTTCGGGAGAATCAAGCTCGTGAAGATCTCTTCTTGCGACGGCGTCTTGCGCTCCATGAGCTGCTTGATCTCCGTGTGCTGCCCATGCACACGCGCGAGCCGAGGCTGGTCAGCACCGTGACAAACCGCCTCGCGATCCTCGCCGACAAAGAGCTACCACTCACATGCGTGTAGATGTTTTTTGCCTTGTACGACTTGATCAGAATGTTGCGGAAGCCCACCGTGTGCCTGACCCACTCGATAATGCCGCACTCCTCGTTGAGTGGCACGACGGCATACGTGCGGATGTCTGCGCGCGACGCAGCAGCACCACCGCTCGGCGTCAGCACACTGGCGCCAGCAAACCCGCCTCCGTTTGCGCCCGCCGAGACTCACGAAGGCCGCGCTTGCGCGCCTCAGGGTCTTTCCTGAGCAGCCGGTTGATCATGGAGTTGAACTCCATCAGGCGCGAGTCCTTGCGCAGGTCGTCCGCGGGCTTGCACAGAAAGATGAAGTCGCGACCGTCGGATCCCTGAATCGTGATCTTGCGAGGACGCTGCAGCGACGACATGACCTCGATCTGGTCGTGGAAGCGCGCAATCGTCGGCAGGTCGCGCGGGAACGGCTTGTGCGATGTCAGCGTCTGGCTCGACGTCGGCAAGTTGACGGTCATGCTCGACTGCAGCGGAATGATCATGTCCAGGTCGGTCATGCGGTGCAGCGTCTTGAAGTCCTTGGACATGCTCATGATGCTGACGTCGCGCGGGATCGCAAAGTTGCACAGATGCAGAAGTTGGTCCGTCAGCTTGTTGGCCTCCTGCAGCGTGGGATCGGGAACCGAGTGTCAGCTCGGCGAGCAGAGAGCCCGCCGCATCCAGAGCGTGACTTGCGTTGATGATTTTGTCGAGCGCCGCGGGGTTGAGATGCCGCGTAACGGGGTCCGACTTGAGCTCCGAGTCAGCGCACGGCCCATCAAGCAGCGCCAACGCACATCAGCCGGCCAACCTTGAGTTTGGAGAAGATGGACAGCACGCGGCGCGCACGGCTCTTGACCGTGCTTTTGCTGACGGACATGAGATGCCAGAGTGTCTGTTGCGGGTACACGCCGAGCACGCCGAGGATGATGGTGTCGATCACCTGCTGCACCTGCTGGTTCTTGTGGCAAATGCGCGACACGAGCTGAGGCATGGCCGTCAGAAATTGATAAGTCGGCAGCGACGTGCTGAGCTTGCGCATCTGAAGGTTGAGTGCGTTGAAGCGCTCGACCAGCTTCTCGTCGCTGCAAGCCGGTCAGCGGATGCGCAATGCCACGCAAGGCGACCAGGCGATGCGCCACGCACATGGGCGGCTCCAGGACGGCCGTGCCAAAGTCGAGCCAGAGAGTGAGGAGGCGAGGCATGGTTTGGTAAATGTGCTTTGTGCCATGGCTCAGCGCTTTCCAGTATTGCTTGCAGCACAGATGCCAAAGCACAACCATCTGGTTTGCACTTCGGGTCGAGCGCGAGCAGGGCCAAAACATATCAGATCCGCAGTCGACGCTCCATGCCGCCCACGCATCGCCACTTACGCCTGCTGACCCTTGGCCTTCTGGATCGGCAGTTTCTGCGCCTCGCTCTCGCGCAGGCGGTCATAGTATCGGCCCAGGTGGAAGAAGACCTTTTCCCACCTTTGAAGCCGCAAGTCGTGGGTCAGCAGCCAACTGCACACGGCATCCAGCACGCAGCGCGCACGCACTGTGGCTGCTCCTTGCTGATACTCTGGTACTCGGAGATAATGAGCGTCGACTGCTGCGCGCTTGTTTCCTCTATCCAGCGCGCGAGCCTCAGGCGGGTCTGTTGAGCCCCTCCCGCATGACAACGGGTGCGGCAATGTCAGTTTGGCTTCGAGCCATCACAGTCAAGTGCAGCCATCCTTGCCTTTGACCGCAAAAACGACTCCGACTTGGTGTCCAAGACAACGTTCTGCACGGTGCCGACGGCTGTGCCGCGGTCCTGGCTGGGTGTCATGCGACCGGCGCCTGGTCCGCCAGACACAAAAGCAGCGCCGCCGTTTCCGCCGCCGCCCGCCATGGCCTCCAGGTCGATGCCACGCCGGAGCTCGAAGATGGCCTGGCGGTGTTGGCCTTGTGTCCAAAGTGACTTGGCGTGCTCAACAAAGACGCGCGGCGTCTGGAGCTGGGTGGCTTGCAGGATTGCGCCAAAAGCCGTCTGGAAATATCCTGACTTGCGGGCGTTCTTGGCGGTTTGAAGCCACAAATCGCCCTGCTCGCGAGAGAGCCAACCAGACACCGTTCCGCTCTGTGTCACATGCGCGGACTCGGCGATGCTTGCGGATGCGTGTCAGCGGGCAGGCATGGCAGCCGAGCGACCAGCGCGCTCGCCATCTCACCTAAGCAGCGAGCGGTGCAGCGCGAGAATCAGCTCGCGATGGTGGAACGAAGGGGTCACCGCCTTCAGGCGGGCGTCCCAGTTGTTCAACAACTCGGTCAGCTGCCCGTTGCGAACGTCCGCCGGCTGGTCCGTGCGCAAGATGTGGCACATCGACTCGACGTCGTGCAACATCGACAGCTGCACAGTGGTGTCGTATGCCCGACGATACGACTCCATTCCAGCCGCGGCGATGAACGAGGAAAGCTGCTGCCGTGCGTTTGCGAGCAGTTGGTCGACTTGGTCGGCGTTGTTGTCCAGCACCGCAAGCAGCAGTCTGCCGACCGAGGCGTTGAAGTCTGCTCGGTGCGGGCGGGCGAGGAAGTCGCGCAAGAGTTGCCAGTCGCCGAGCCGACATGCAGCCGTGATTCCTTGTGTGTGTAGTTCCTCGACGTTCGTGGAGCCGCGCTCGAGTGTGCCCTTGATGTTTGTGACGAGCGTGTCTGCGCACAAGTCGTATCAGCAAGATGCGATCCACAGGCGAGCAAGACGCCAGCAAACTGACCAAAGTGGCCGAGGTTTTGCAAGCATCGCATCAGTCCAAGGCGATGCTCTTGGTTTTGCGGCTCCAGCTGCAGGGCGAGCTCGTAGCACGTCTCTGCATCCGTCCATCTCCCCGACGTCTCGTTGGCGACGATTTGTTGCCTCAGAGTCGGCGAGACGACGAGCGACATCATCCCGTCGAGAGCATCGGCGTCCTCGAGGCTGGCGTAGATCTCCTGCAGCTTGGCGTACACCGGCTGCATCTCGTCGAGGGATTTCGTGGCGCGCTCCTCGCGGACATACTGCTCATAGTACATCAGGTTGCGCGCATGAGCCTTGGCTTGCTCGGACGCACGCGCCATAGCCTCTCGTGGGATGCTCAAAAGCCACGTCTCGACGCTGTGCACCTGCTCCTCGAGCTGGGCAACGGCTGCGACCAGCCCAGAGTTCTTGGTCTTGCGGCTGATTGCGTTGCGAGTCTTTGTGATCTGGGTTCGCTTGATGCGCACCCACTTGGTCAAGTGGTCAGTCAGACCAAAAACCACTTGCGCGCTCAGCTGGAACTTGTCGTCCTCGCGATCGTCGCTGAGGACAGCAAGCACCTCGTCCCGGAGAACTTCGGCGTGCAGTTGCTGATGCATGCCAGTTGAGCTGAGCACGTCGAGCACTGCATGGGGCAGCATCAGCCGCGCAATGTTCGTCTCGCCCTCGATGATGACGTTGGACAGGATGTTGAACAGCGCAAAGGCATGCTTGGTCGGCATGCGGCTGAAGGTGTCGAGGGCAAAGGACTCGATCCACTTGCGCGCGCTGTCGCAGTGGCTGTAGATGGGATACGCGAGCAGCAGCGGCGGTGTCTCGGGCGCCAGGTACTTGGCACCGACGAGCGGCTCGATGACGGTGATGACGGACTTGGGGAAGCTCTCCCATGCACGCCGCAGCATCTCTCGCCGCTCGAGCTCCTCGACCGTGACAGGCTGGTCGGCCGTCGCTCCTTTCTTCGCGGCCTGTCGCGGTCGGCCAAAGTCCTCCTTGCGCACGACGTCGGGCGTGAAGTTGCAGTATTTCAGCAGCTCTTGGATCGTGAAGGCCAGGAAGCCCTTCATCTTGGTGCTGTGCGTCGACCGGAACAGCGGAACGAGCTGCTTCTCGATCAAGGCGCACGCAAACGCCGTGGCATCCTTTGGTGAAGAAACGTCGAGCTGCGGGCCAAAGTCGCTGTCGGCCGCAAAGACAGTCCCAAACGAATCGGGGTCTGGTGCGCCGAGAGCGCCAAGACACTTGCAGCACAGACGTGCGATCGCTGGCGACGAGGTAGTGTAGCGATGACACGTCTCGAAAAGTTGCTTGACAATGCGCTCGGCCGAGCTCGACTTGTCCTCGGCGAGATCTGCACTGAGCGACGAGCAGTTGTCGACGAGCATCTGGTGCAGCGTGGTCAGCGCCGTCTCGACGACCACGGCGTTTTCGTTCGAGAGACTGCTGGCCACGCTGCACATCTCGTGCCAGATCTTGGCCTCTCCGAGACCGTCCTCGCCGAGGCCCGTCTGGACTGCTGCAGCCTTGCTCGCCTTGATGGCGGCTGCAATGTCGCCCCACTCGCGCGACTCGGGCACAGCGCAGATCATGCGCGACGTGAGATCGCGCGCGCAGCTGCTGTGGATCAAGAGATACTCAAAGATGCGCACAAGCAGAGCACGCTGCGAAGGTGTGCAGTCGGGCTCAATGCGCATCAGCACCGCCGACGCCTGCGGAAAGAACTCGATCAGGTCCGGCTTGTCGAGCAAGCGCAGCAGCCTCTCCCAACAGAGCAGCGCTGCGTCCCAGAGTTTGCCGTCCTCGGAAGCTTGCTGCAGCACGCCGACGACATGAGGCGAGAGGGCCGACAGGCCATCACCGCACAACTGGACAAGCTCCCTTAGTCCGCCGAGCGCCTTGATCCTGAACGCGAGTGATGGGTTGTCCTCGCCCAGGATGATTTTGTTGATGGACGTGATGACGCCGAGGATGAACATGTTGACAAACGCCGGCGACGGCTCCGAGGCATCCGGCTGTACAAGCTCGGGATGCAGGAGGCTTTCAACTTGACGCAACCCGCGCAAGGCGCTTTGGCGGATCGCTTGCGAGGGGTTTCCGAGCTCGAGTGCGAGATGCGTCACGAGCTGCAGCCTGCATGAGCGAACCAGACGCAGAGGCGAGCTTGACTTGGCGTCCACAAGGCGGTTGAACTTGATGAGCACCTCGTCATCGTCCTGGGACGTGATGAGCAGATGTGCCATGATGAAGCCGCCAGATTCGACGAGCATGACGGATGTCTTTTTCTTGAGCACGGCAGCGATGGCATGGATGGGCTGCATATCCTGATCGATCACGAGTGCCGGCAGCGTGTGCTGAAGAGTCGCCGCGAGGAAGGCTTCCGGCGACTGCTCGCACAACTGGGCCACGAGCTTAAGGACAAACGGCGCCTGCTTGATGCTTGACACGGCAAGCTGGCTCCAGTGCTCGATGCTACTCCTGAGCATCTCGGCTGTCGAAACGCCACTCGAGGACGCAATCTTGCAAATCTGGATTGCGGTCGACGTGGGTCAGCAAGAGCAGTCTGCTTGCATGCACCAGACGTCAAGCGTTACCTCAGAGTATGCAAGAGAACGAATCACAAAGTTGGGCGAGCCGAGTTGATCAATCAGGATCGAGAGCAGCGGCATCAAGGCGTCGACGGCAGTCGCCTGGCTCGCCTGGGCGAGACGGCCCGCAATTTCAACGAACGTCTCGACAAAAGCAGGCGTTGCGTGCGTGCGTGCAAGTTGGGCAATGTGATCCGAAAGCACTGTCAGATTCTCGAGACTCGTGGTGCTGTTCGGGATCCGCACAAAGCAGACGAGAGCAAGGCCGGCCTGCAGGCGGACATTGCGATCCGGATGCGCGAGGAACGTGAGCAGGAGGTCTCGGCCCTCAAAGTGCACGAACTTGAGCTCCGAGTCAGCCGAGTGCCGCAGGAAGCGGGACATGCTGGTGCACAAAGCAACGACGGAGTCGGGACGACTGCGGATCTCTCCGACCGACGCAAGCTCGGACCAGCACGCAATCCAGCTTGCGCGCAAGTCACGTGGAATGGGCGCTTGAACTGGCCTTGAGCCGCGCCGCGCAGCTGGATCCGACATCGCGCTCGACCCCAAGGCTTGTCCGCCAGGCGTCGGCACGCCGAAAATGCGAGCTCGGCCGGAGCAAGCGTCACAGACGGCGCACATGGCGCGCGACGTCGAGCTTGCTCCCCTGGCGGGGGGCTGGAGCGTGCCGGCAAAGGCGCATGCAATCCGCCCGATTGACGCGAGTACGGCCAGCGATGGCCGAGCATCGGCGCCGAGGGCGAGCAAGCGAGCAGTCTCAAGCAGCTGGATGAGCTCTTGATTTTCAGGCCCAAGAGCCGTGGCAGCGCCGACGACGTCGCAAAACACCATTGCTGCTGCAGGCGACTCGGTGTACTTGAGGAGCATGTGCAGAGCCGGTGCGCGCCAGAGCTCTGCAGGACCGAGGCAGCTGAGTACGGATATGCACTCGCGCATCAGCGTGACCGCCACGCGAGTCGCCAATTCCTCTGTCCTCGGCACGAGTGATGCGACAAATGATCGCCAGTCAAAGTTTCCCGACGTTATGGCAGCCGCGACGATACTGGCGGCGTTTCGGAACAGCGGAATCGCCGCAATGGCAGGCAGAAGCGGCGTGTTGGAGAGGAGCCAATCCATGTCGAGCCGGAAGTCTGCGACTGAGAAGCACGCAGCCATGGTCGTCAAGCTGCGTGAGAGCCGCGCAGGCTCGCCGACGTTCTCCAGGCATGCCGAGTACACCTTGGCCACGAGCGCACCAAAGCGCTCGGAGAACGAGAGCGGGTGCAGAACGCGCAGGTTCTCGAGCATGCATGCAAGAGAGTCGCGCGAGATCGAGGCTGACTCGAGAAGCGCGATGGCTTCAACACTCGACCACAACACGTTGATCTTGGAATCCGGCGTGAGAGACGCAAAGGGGGTGGTCAGAGGCCCAGATGCGACGCCAGCTGTAGCCATGGTACCGCCGATGCGACGACGCTTGCGATCTCCATAGGTCTGGAGAGAACGCATTGCAAGGGAACCAGCAGCCTGAGCATGAGCAGGCAGACGCAACGGCCACAATCGATTGCGATACAACTCACCACGGTAATGGCTGAGGGGTCAACGTCGATCTCCAACTCGCGCTGTGCTCGCAGGTCGCCCGCGAGGCGTGCAACGGCCGCACGCTGGCTCTCGTCGAGATCAGGCTCCTTGGTGAGGATCTTGGTATGAATCTCGACCAGCGCGAACTGCAGCTTGCGGCTCTTGATAGATGCAAAGAGCGCAGGCTCAAGCAGCCTCTGGACTTGTGTGCCGACGTGCGACCAGTCGGTGTCGAGCTTGACAAGGGCGTCGAGGCACTTGCCAACTGCCTCGTGAAAGAGCCGGATGCGGGTCGTTTCTTCGGAATCCTCTGGGTATGCCGAATCGTGGCCGATGGCGAAGGCGGCGGTTTCGGCTGATGACAAGGGAGGTCCGCCCGCAGATCCTTGCGACGACGAAAGCGCAGGCCGCAGCGAACTGAGCAAGCCCATGACTAGAAAGTGCGACCACTCGCAGAGCTGCGTCCGTTGCTCGACCGACGCGCTGGAGAGAGCGAGCTCGACGAGTGGAAAGAGCGTCATTTGAAAGTACTTGTTCGTGAATGACGATGGAAGGCAGATCAGCTTGCTGAGCAGCGAGCATGCCTTGCTGAGCTTCGGGTAGACGGCATGAAACTTTCGGCGCAGCATCGAGTCAATGTTGCTGAGAACATGCGCCATGAAGCGAGCGAGATGGGCGGCATCGTCAAAGGAGATGTGTGTCTGCGAGACGGGTGCATCCGAGCATGCGAGCCAGAAAAGCCGAGAGGCGGCGTACTTTGCGATGGAAAGCACGGCGGCCGGACGTTGCGTCTGCTGCGTGGCGGCCACGTTGGAAGCAGACGCGGGCATCGAGCGCAGGCGGTTGTTGAGAATCAACGCGAGCTCAAGCAGGTGGTCGAATGCGCGCACAAAGTAGATGATGTCAGGGGCTTGATCCTGCATGAAGCTCATGACATCGCCGATGGTGTCCTGGATCTCGGACAGGATGCTCTTTGGGGCGTTTGGGATTGCGAGACACCAAAGCATGGCGTGCAGCAGCCAGAGGTCAAAGTGCATCATCAAGCGCGGGTCGTGGGCGGGCATCTGGGTGTTGAGGATGGTGCCCGGCGGATCGGGGGAGGCCTCTGCAGCAGATGGGGCGATGGCACCGCCAGCGTCGTTTGCGAGCGGACCGGCGCCGATGGGGGCGTTGACGGACGCCTCGGCAGGCATGCCATCGAGATCCTGGGCCGGCTCGCCGAACGATGCGCCTGAGGCGGCGGCGGCGACGTTGGCGGCGGCTGCCGCGAAGGTGGCGGCGGTCGCAGGTCCATCGACCCCCGTGAAGAACGCAGGAGGGAGATGGCCGATGGCGGTGCGCACCACCTCGAGCAGCTCGGCCGCCTCGAGGGCCGGCGGGCGGCCGGCTGGCGGGCGTTGGCGGGTCAGCACTGCGGAAAAACTGAGGGGGTCGGGCAGCGGGGCACGTGTGTTGAAGGGGGGCGGAGCCCCCACTTTATTACGCATACCCTTGGGGCCTCGCGAGGCAGCGGGGCACGACGCACCGACAGCAGGCTCGAAGAAGCACCTTGACAAGGCGGTGGTGACGAGCCGCTGGAAGGCCCGGACCTCGTCGCCGAGGTTGGGGTGCTGGGACGAGAAGTGGTGCCTTCTCATGTATTCCTTGAGCTGGCAGGCGTGCGGACATGTGGGCAGGCGGGTGAGCGGCGCGGGCGGTGCAGCGTCCGAGCAGGCGGACGCGCACCTGCTTGAGCAGGTCGTTGGCGGGCAGCGCGGGCGGGCCTGCGGCGGCGGCGGCGGCGGCGGAGGCGGCGGGCGCGGCGGGAGCGGCAGAGGACGCAG
>JADGIZ010000609.1:0-11189 GCA_027604665.1 Polyrhizophydium stewartii
AGCCGCTGGATTTATACGAGGCGGGTGGCACCGGACCCTGTGCCACCGGGCGCCGGGTGGCACGGCGCGCCGCACCCGATGACGCCGAGGGCTGCGTGATCCGCGGAGCGCGCGACCGACGTCACCGCTGATGTCAGGGGGCGGGAGACACCGGGGGCCGCCCGACCGACGTCAGCGCGGGAAGACAGGCGCCAGGGCGAGGGCCGCGCGGCTCAGCGCGAGGCCGGCTGCTGGTCGCCGAGGCATCCGCCGGGCGGCAGCGGCGCACAGGGGCCGCCGAGGGGGTGGGGGCGGCCGGCTGGTCGCGGGAGCGAGGCGTTTCCTGCCGCAACCCGCGGGGCCCCGCGCCACAGCGGCCCGATCGAGGCCGCCGACGCCAGCGGCACTGGGCGGCCCCCGATGTCCAGCGGCTCTCTTCGCCTGCCTGCACACACACCCGCCTCCCCCGTGCACCATGTCCCCAGCACGAGGCGCCCAGGCCACACCACCGCACTGCCGCCGTGCACCGGCAGCAGCGCGACGTCACCACCACGGGAAAACCAGTTGCCCGGGCGGCGCCGGCCCGCGCTGAGAGGAGTTGGATCGCCATGGCGCACCACGGCACGTTCAGCCTCCGATCTCACCCCCTCCCCCACGAGCATCGCAATGCCCGCAGGCGACGATGCCCTTCTCGTTGCTCAAGCCGGCGTTCGTGCTGCTCTTGGTGCGACGCCCGAGCTAAGACCGTCCGCGCGATGTGCCACCCCAGGCTCTCTCGATTGTGTGAGCGGTGCTCAACACGGTCCGAGTCGTGGGTGGCGCAGAGTCGGATCTGTGTCACCGCCCGCATTGGGTCGATCCAGCCCTGCACTTCGCCAGATTCCAATCCCCGCCGGATGTTGCTGTTGCCAGGAGCCTCATCACCACCGTCCTTTACATGGGCACGTGCAGGCCGAGGTCAACCCGCTGCCTCGCTCCGAGGTTCAAAAGAAACTGATCCGCCTCGGCCGCATTGTCCATGGCGAGCGTCGTGCACGGCACACCTTGCTCGTGCAGCCGCTGCACGACATCAAGCCGCCCGCTGGCCGCCGCGTGGTCAAGCAAGTTGATGCGGATCTCGTCGTTGGTCTCTTGGCTGTACCTGCTCATCACAAGCACGGCGTTGGCAATGGCGCCGACCCGCGCCGCCGCAACGGCCTCGATGGTGTTGCTCGCCTGCGAGTACACGAGCGGATACAGCTCGTGCGTCGACTGCAGCTCTGCCGAGCAGCACTGCACGCGCGAGCGGTCCCTGGTCGAGTCGAGCGTGACCAGGTTGTGCCACCGCCGCTTTGTCGCGGCGTGGGCAAGGTTCTCTTCGATGCCCGCGAGGCCGAGGCTGCGCACGTGGTGGAACATGCGCTGGCTGCGGATGTGCCAGAACAGCGTCGCCGGCATGCTCGCCAGATCCCGCCAGAAGGGCACGCTCTCGAGGTTGTCGTCGATGTCGGCATCAAAGACGGCGGCCCACAGCTCGACGCGCTCGCGCGGCAGCAGGTCCACCGGGTCGACAAAGCCTGTCTGCACCTGCGTCCACACGTCGGTGTGAATCAGGATGATGCGCCTGACGTCAAACGGCAGCCGGTCCCAGTGGCTCGGATCTGGCCACGCTGCTCGTCGACCACAGCCGCCTGCCGCAGGAAGCGCGGCCACCAAGATCCCGCCGCTTGACGATCATCGACCCGACGAACCGCGCCAACGACGTCAGCAAGGGCTCGCACGCAATCGACAAGATCGCCGACGAGCTTGCCGCCGCTCACGACGTGCTCGTCGTGCCGCACGCGGACCTGCAGCGCATTGCGGCAGGGTCGGCCTCGTGCGAGTCGTCGGCGATGCTCGCCCGCATGCTGCACATCCAGCCCGACGCAGAGGCGCTGCGGCGCAGGCTCAGATACACGGCCCAGCGGCCGCAGCCGGCCGCCATGAACCGCGGCCAGCGCACGGCACGAGATCGCGGACAATGAACGCTGTGTGATGCTGCCGCTCGTTGCAAGCAGCAGGCGTGCGTCTGGATGCTGGCTTGCCGTCGAGTGCATCCAGCGTTGATTGCGGCAGCAAGTTGCTGGCATCGTGCGTCGGCTGCATGGCTGGCAGTGGCAGCAGTCGAGGCATCGACCGCAGGATGCCGCTTGTCCAGACACATCCAGCACATCGTCCCATCACTGCCAGCACTTCATTTGGCGTCAGACAGCCGCATCGAGCTGCCAGTCATCGTCGTCCTTTTCCCCGTCCTTGGCTCTTCCCCACGAGTAGCACAACCTCTGGAGCTCCACCAGCTGCTTCTCCTGGTCGTCGCTAGCCCTGACCGACTTGAGGTCGATCCAGAACGCGCGACGGCTGACGCCTTCGTGCGTGAACACGACATTCCACGCTCGCGCAGCGCCGTGCAGGAAGCCTGCCATGTGGATCTTGCCGAGAGCCGCCAGCGCGAGATTGAGATCCCTCTCGCACCAGTCGGGCGACAGCCTGCCGCACTCAATGACCAACGACACCGAGTCGTGGTTGTCCATTCCGCTCAGGAGCGGCGTGGCCACGGCGTCGCCCCAGAGCGAGTGCAGCGCACGATATGCGTTTGTCTCATAGTCGTACAGCGAAATATTGTTGGACTGCTTTCCGAGCACGATGCGCTTGATGGCCACAGGCTCGCCGCGGAACACGGCCTCGTAAACATAAGCGAGCGAGCCGCAGCCGATGCGGCGGCCCTTGATGATGTCAAACACCCTGGTACCGGGAGGGCAGTACTGCTCGTCACCGGGCGGCAGGCACACGACGTTCTCGGGAAGCGCATCCAGACTGGCGACCTCGAGCAGCTTGAGCGCGTCGCCTGTCCCGATTGTTGCGCCGGCATCGCGGCTTGCGTCGCTGTGCCGCTGTGAATCGACACCTCCGCACACTGCGCACACGCTGCTGGTCAGCCGCTCGCTTCCATGGCAGGCCAGCATGGCGTCGGCAGCACCTGCAGGCAGCTCGCCGTCGGCCAGGAACACTCGCTCTGGAGCGGTGCTGGTGCTGTGCTTGCCGTCGAGCAGCTCCTTGCACATGGCATACATGTACCGCAGGAACGCCGGCTTGTCCTTGCTCTCCACGGCATGCAGGACTGCCTCAAAGCCGCCGTCCTCGCATCGGCGGAGGTCGATCAGGACCGTCTGCTTGAAAGTCGAGACAAACCCAAATGGCACGCCCATCGAGATCATCTTGAACAGCTGTTCCTTGAGCGCATCGCGGAGCCGCGTATTGTTGTCAAACTGTCCCTGCTTGATCACCTGGTGGAAATCGGACAAGAATACGAAGAACGCGCCTGCCACGACCTTGCCCTCGAACAGCGCATCGCCGCCGTTCGCGGTCGGGATGCGAAAGCCGACTTCGCCGCTCTCTTTGTAATCATCGCAGCTCCGGGTTTGCATCTCAGCGCGGTTTTCAAGGCCGAGGAGCGGCAACAGGCAGTTGAGAGCACACTCTGTATGCTCGATGATGTCCCAAACACCCAGCGATTTTGTTGAACTCGTGTCCAGACTGTCAAAGTATGCAGCAACGCTGTCGGTCGCAACGGCGTCAGAGTCGGATCACGCACTGGTCAAACACACCGCCACTTACTCTGCTGCGGCCGGCGTCCTGGCTTTGCTTGCGCTGCGGCACACTTCCTGCGCTCGGTCAAAGATGCTGCCGTCGTTATGCGTCCAGTTCACGAGCTTGACGTATGAACGCATGTCTGGAATGCCATTCGAGCTTTCAAAACCGTAAAACCTCCGTTTTCTCCCGCAGATCTCGGAATCGAATGAGGAACGGCGTCGGTGTCTCTCCATGTGTTGAGCTTTCACGAGCCCAAATGTTCCGTCGATAACCTGCGCAGGAGTTTCTGTCGCGTGGCAAGAGAGTGTCAGCGTTGCAAGCAGCTTGCAGCAAGACAGATGAGACACGGCACTCCAGTGACGAACCTGTTGTCTCGAGTTGGCTCAGGTACAGTCGGTAGGGCGATGCGTTGGCGCCGTCAGCGAGGTCGCCGACAACACCGCGGCTGATGGCTGCACCATCGCCCAATGACCACGCTTCGTAGGTGTACAGCGCGAGCCGATCAGCCGCAACGTTTTCGAGGCACCAGTGAGATCCGAGTTCCTTCTTGATATCCGCAATCAGATCACGCACGGCGACATTCGGCGCACGAACGAATCGTTTGGGCGGATGAGGCCAGCAGCGGACATACACCCGGACATCGCCTGAAGAAGTGAATCTGACAGCACCTGATGGCATCTGGTCCGTCTGGCCCTGCTGCGACTGCGGTTGTGGCAAACGGGGCTGAGAATGGCGGTGAATGCGCGGGCCAGCAGCGTCAGATGCATGCTCTTGCGCCGCGTTGATCCGCGGCGTTCAGCATGCAGTCATACCTGGACAGGCGGCTCCGCCTCTTGGATGAGCAGCATGTTGAAGTGCATCGCAAACATAGCTGCCACAAGCTGGAGCGACTTCTTCGTCCCGCCTGATTCAATAAATCTCCTGGTCATCGTTTCCATGAAGTCCATGTTGGCTGCGACAATGTGGTGGGGATAGTCGCCGAGCTGCAGATAGGCTTTGCGCAGGCTGGAGTACTTTTTGCTTAATGTCATGACTGCTTTGGTCTCTGCGATCAAAGCCTGGGCCTGAGGCAGATGACAAAGGTGGGGTAAGCGTGAAAATCATCCTCAAAGTCGCAAATGATGCGTCAAGGGAAAGAGTGATCGGCTCTAGCTTCAAGCAGACGCACCCAATTAAGACGTTCTCCGTGAGTTTTGATTGTGACATGTGTCGGCACAATGCCGCCGCGGATCTCGACCATCTCGCGGCGGAGATCATCAGCAGCATGCGCACGTCGCTCGACAGTCGTCCTCGTGTCACGGACCCGACGTTCGGCCGCCACAAGCATATCACGGGCCTGTTGTACGGCTATCTCCGCCATCCCGAGTTCCAATTCCACCATCGAACCAGTCATCGACGTGATGATATGAGTTAGATCGAACGAGGTCTTGGGCTGTTGCTGCGTCGCGGCTGAGACAGAATGCGGCTGCGGCGACGGCGACGGATGTTGCAGCGACGGCGGCGGAAGTTGCAGTGACGGCTGCGGATGTTGCGGCAGCGGCGGTAGCGGCGGCGGCAGGATCGAGAGCCGTGGAGGCGGGACTTGGTGTGCCGGCCCCTTGCGGCACTCCTTGACGGCCAGCTCCATCTGGTCGTCGACGGAGCTGCCGCACCAGAGTTGCTGCGGTTTGTCCTCCTCTGCGCACGAAAGCGGCTGCGGCTCAGACGCCAAGCCCACGGCCGAGCCTGGGGTTTCGGCGGTCGCGCTCGAGGACTTGCTCGCCCGGGGTGCCTGGTGTTGTCGGGCTTGCTGCCTCGGTGGCATTTCTGAAAGTCGAGAAAAGCTTCCGTGAGCGGACTTGGCACCAGCAAACAGCCGGGCTGTATCACCATGAGCTCCATAGACCACGGCGCAGACTGTTTCTTGCCAGTCGTACGGCTAAGGGGTAGCCGGCCCCCACACCAAGGCCGGCGTCTCATTGCTCGCAGCCTGGCTGGCACCCACGCCCAGCATCGGCTCAATATCCTCAACGGGCATGGCCTCACGCATCCAACACTGTCGGCCTCGGATTCAACCCGACCTCAACGAGATGCCGTCGCCGACATACATCGGCGCCTGCAGCCCATCCTTCATACGGCAACTCGGCGTGCGCTCGACAGCGCCGAGCCCAAGTCGCCCCGCATCGCTAACATCCAAGAGACATCGTTCGGATGCATTCCATGCCGTGACAGCACTCCGTATCGCCGCAATAGCCGCTGCTTTGCCATTCGCCTATTCACAAGGTGCCGCACAATTCAATCTGCGTGGTTGTCTGCGAAGCCACTCTCCCACTGACCAACCGGCCCTTCATTCAGATGCGGAACCGCGCGCGCTCGGCCAGCAGAACGTCGTTGGCGAGCAGCCACTCGGCAACGCATGCATGCCCAGCCTCGCGGGCCTCGCGCAGATCATACAAGCTCGCGCGCACGTCCGTGCCGCGATACACCCACTCGACGACGCGCAGCTGGCCGTGCTGGATCGCCGCGCGCAGCACTGCGGCCGTGTTGCCCATGTTGTGGTGCTTGTGCAGGTACGCAACCACATCGGCGTGGCCGTTGGCCGCCGCACGCACAATGGCGTTGGGCGAGCATCCCTCGTCGCGGTTGCGTGACAGCCACGCGACGGTGCCGATATGGCCCGCCTCGGCCGCATTGTCCATGGCGAGCGTCGTGCACGGCACGCCTTGCTCGTGCAGCCGCTGCACGACATCAAGCCGCCCGCTGGCCGCCGCGTGGTCAAGCAAGTTGATGCGGATCTCATCGTTGGTCTCTTGGCTGTACCTGCTCATCACAAGCACGGCGTTGGCAATGGCGCCGACCCGCGCCGCCGCAACGGCCTCGATGGTGTTGCTCGCCTGCGAGTACACGAGCGGATACAGCTCGTGCGTCGACTGCAGCTCTGCCGAGCAGCACTGCACGCGCGAGCGGTCCCTGGTCGAGTCGAGCGTGGCCAGGTTGTGCCACCGCCGCTTTGTCGCGGCGTGGGCAAGGTTCTCTTCGATGCCCGCGAGGCCGAGGCTGCGCACGTGGTGGAACATGCGCTGGCTGCGGATGTGCCAGAACAGCGTCGCCGGCATGCTCGCCAGATCCCGCCAGAAGGGCACGCTCTCGAGGTTGTCGTCGATGTCGGCGTCAAAGACGGCGGCCCACAGCTCGACGCGCTCGCGCGGCAGCAGGTCCATCGGGTCGACAAAGCCTGTCTGCACCTGCGTCCACACGTCGGTGTGAATCAGGATGATGCGCCTGACGTCAAACGGCAGCCGGTCCCAGTGGCTGGTGGGGCGTCGCACGGGCAGGTCGGCCGGGGGTGTTCTGGGAGGAGACACGGCTGCGGCCAGCTGCTGCTCGAGGGCGGCGACCCGATGCTCGAGCGCAGCGGTGTGCCTGCGATGCTCGGCTGCGAGGTCGGCAACATGCTGGTGATGTGCGGCAACGAGGTCGGCGACATGCCGCTCGTGCGACGCAACAAGCTGCGCCACGAGCTCGCGGTGGGCTGCCTCGCGCTCGGCGATGCGCCGTTCCAGGCTCGTGGGCAGCACGGCGGCCAGAGCGGCGACGAGGGGTGCCAGCGAGTCGAGGGCCCTGGGGAGCAGCAAGCTGTCGGTGGTGGTGCATTCGGTCGATGGGGTTTGGCTGGACATTCGCGACGACAGGGGAAAGCAAGCATACCGTCCCCGTCAGCCATTCCGAGCATGCGGCCGACGGGACGCCCCCACCCCACTCCAAGCTCGATAGTCGCTGCTGCACACCGTCAACGACCTCGACGCAGCCGAGACCCCGCCGACTCTCCCTCAATGATTTCAAGCTCGGCGACGGCGACAACGACAGCGACCGCGACGGCCGCGCACGCCGCCGCCGCCGCGGGGCCGACACGCCCGACCGCCGCCCAGGTCAATGGAGCCAGCCTGACGCTCGACGCCCTCATGGCCGAGCTCAAGGACATCTCGTCGCTCGACACCGAGTCGACCGACAACCTCCAAGTGGCGGAGCTGATGCGGCACATGGCAAGCAGGCCTTGCTCTGGCGCCGCTGCGTCCGTGCGCTGACCGACCGACCGCCGCGGCTGCTTGCGTGCGTGCGTGCATGCGTGGGTGCGTCGCCCAACAGGAGTCGGCCGGCAGGGCGCTCGAGAGCCTTGGCACCAAGACGGACGGGCTGCTGGCCAAGCTGGATGCGATCCTGGTTGGCGCGGGGATGACCCAGGCCGAGCTGGATGCGCTCGCAGAGGCGGCGGGCGACGACCTGGACGCCCTCGAGGACGGCGAGGCCGATGGCGGCGTCGGCGAGGCGGGTCCCGCCCGCGGTGCGACGGCCGGCGGTGCGTCGCATGTTCAGGAATGAACCGCAGCAGCACCGAACCTCGCCCGAGATCCGTCAACCCTCATCATGACCGCCGGCGCATCGGCTGCGGCGGCCGCGGCCCGCTTCGCCGTGCGCTTCAACCGCCCGCTGGTCAACGGGGCGTGGGTGCAGCCGCGCGCGGGTGCGACACCCGTGCAGCTCGTGTGTCCGGCCACCGGCGAGGGCGTCGCGGCCGTGCACGTGTGCTCGACGAGTGACATCGACGACGCTGTCGCCGCTGCGCGCGCCGCGCTCGACGCAGGGCCGTGGGGGTCGTCGTGGACCGGCGCGCAGCGCAGGTGCGAGGCCACACCGCCCCGCAAGGCACGTCCCGCCTGCCATGCGTCTGCGCGCTAAGCCTGCTCGCCGGCACCGCTCGCCTCCTGCTCGCCACAACCACCACCACCACCACCAGGCAGGCGCTCCACGAGATCGCCAACGGCATGGCCCAGAACCGCGACGAGCTGTCGTGGCTCGAGAGCCTGGCGGGCAAGCCCATTTCGCAGGCCGCCGAGGACATTGACGCCTCGATCGAGTGCGTCCGCCACTTTGCCGGGTTCGCGGACCGCATCCAGGGCAAGTACTTTGCGGCGCACCCGGGCTTCGAGTCGTTCACGGTGCGCGAGCCCGTGGGCGTGTGCGGACTCATCACGAGCTTCAACTACCCGCTGCGTAAGAACAGCTCCCTCTGCCGGAGCAACCGTGCTCGGCGGCTGGCATGCGTATGATTCCCTACGCTGACAGAGTGCCGGATAGTCCTGACGGTGTGGAAGGTCGCGCCGGCGCTCGCGGCTGGAAACGCAAGTGTCGCCGCCAATGTTGGATCTGAGCGACACAACGACGGCCGGTCGTGGCTGACACGAGCCGCATGCTGCAGACGGTCGTCGTCAAGCCAGCGCACCAAACACCCCTCTCGACGCTCATGCTCGCGCACATTGTGTCCCAGACGAGCGTGCCGCGGGGCGTCCTCAACGTCGTGCTCGGCGGGGCAGAGATCGGCCAGCACCTCGCGGCCCATCCTGGCCTCGACATGGTTTCGTTCACGGGCTCGACCAAGGTCGGCCGCCTGATTGCCGCGGCCAACGCAGCGGTCGGCCCGCGCCGATGTACGCTCGAGCTCGGCGGCAAGAACCCGATCATTGTGTGCGCCGACGCGGATCTGGACAAGGCGGCCGACTCGGTCGTCAATGCGGCATTTGGTGAGAAGAGGGTGCACGGCCTGGTGTCCAAGAACCTGATTGTTTCCGGTTGTCGCTGACGCTGGGTGTGCGCGCGAGCAGCCAACATGGGCCAGAACTGCTGCGCGGGGTCCCGGCTGCTGCTGCACCGCTCGATCCACGATGCATTTATGGACAAGATCAAGGCCCGTGCCGCGCGGCTCGTGCTCGGGCATCCTCAAGACCCCGCGACCGAGATGGGCCCAGTTGGTGCGCACCGCCGCACTGCCCATGTGCACATCGATGCAGCCGAGCCCGCTGATCAGCGCTGCAGTCGACCAGACGCAGTTTGACAACATCATGGCGCGCATCAACGAGGCCAAGCGCGACCCGTCGATCCGCTTGGTCACGGGCGGCGAGCGCCGCGGCACCACAGGCTACTTTGTGCAGCCCACGATCTTTGCCGACGTCGACGACGCGGCACCGCTCGCCGTGCACGAGGTGTTTGGCCCCGTGCTCGCCGTCCTCAAGCCGTGCGTGTCTGCATGTCGCTGTGGCCCGCTTGCATGCCTTCGTGCCCGCATGCGAGCGTCGATGCTGACTGGCAGCGAATGCGCAGGTTTGACTCCATCGAGGAGGCCGTGCGGCGCGCCAACAGCTCTGTGTACGGCCTCGCAGCGGGGCTGTGGACCAACAACCTGCGCAGCTCACAGTACGCCACCAAGCACCTGCGCGCCGGCATGGTGAGAAACGCACGATGCCGGCTGGAATGCCAAAAAAAACCACCATCACTTGGACTGACACTCCCGCCAACACACACTCGATTCTGCGCGCGCACGCAGATCTGGATCAACAACTACAACGACACGCCCGTGTATATGCCCTTTGGCGGTCTCAAGCAGTCCGGGTACGGAAAGGATCTCGGCGAGGAGGCGCTCGACGGGTTCACCGTCCTCAAGTCGGTGCACTCTGCACGCGAATGAAGCTGCAAGGGGGAGGTGGGCAAGGAAAATGAGACGGATTATGTCGTAGGGGGCGGGGGCTCGGACGGCGTTTAGAGCGACGCGCGAAGCCACCGGATGAGCCGCGGCGTGTATCGCACCACCTGCGCGATCGCGGCGGTCTTCCATGCCATCGAGATGAATATACCGAGGGCCACGGCATTGTGCATCTGCAAGCCCGAACTTGACGGCCATGTGTCAGCTGCGGCCAACCAAAAAGCGCAGTCAAGTCGGCAGCCAGCACAACAAGAACAAACGCAGACCAAAGGCGGGGAGAAGGTGTTGGGGGTCGAGGATGAGAAGGGTTGAACGTACGATGCTTTGCCGTCGTCAAAGAACAGCCGCGACGGGTACCGCCCGAGCGTCAAGACGGAGACGATCCAGTGCACGTCGGGCGACGTGTACTTTGGGAACCCGCCGACGACAAGCGCGGCGGGCGAGTCGACCGGCACGCCGTCCGCGACGGCAAGGAGGTCGCTGAGCAGCCACAGAGTCATGCCCCAGATGGGGAAGGACCCCGGCGGGTCGCCCGGCACGGCGATGCCGCGGAAGACGCAGTCGCCGGCGAGCAGCGTGATGGCGTCCGCGAGCGAGCGGCGCACGCGTATCTGCCACGGGCTGGCGACGAGCATCGTGGGCGGGATCGCGTAGTGTGCGATGCGCATGGGCACCGGCCGCCAGTCGGATGGCCGCGGCATGTGCAGGTAGCTGAGCGGGATCCAGTGAGTGCCGGCGACCTCGCTCGTCTGAAGCCGCGTTGGAGGCGTTGCTGGTGCGAGCTGGACGAATACGTGGCAGCTGAGCACCATGATGTGGCGGCCCGTGTTGGGCACGATGATGTCGCGGTCGTCGAGCTCGCCGATCCATGTGAATCTGGGAGTTGCGGGGGTCAGCCGGGTGCTGCGCGAGCGATGCGGCCGCTCTCGCGGCTTACGCGGGCGTGTCCAGCAGGAGCCCCGTCTCCTCGCGGGTCTCGCGCACGGCCGCCTGCCGGTCCGTCTCGCCGCGCTCGGCCTTGCCGCCCGGAAAGGCCATCTGGACCGCCCCGTTCATGGTGTGAGCCTCCAGCGGCCGACAGCGACCG